>CM042014.1:44106157-44136157 GCA_023525715.1 Cichorium intybus | reverse complement strand
CTCTCTTTAATTTCCCATGATTTCTTGAATTTCTTAATTACAGGTTTCATTTTAATCACCTGGCTAATTCTCTTATTGAGAGTGTGAGGTTTGTGATGTCACATTGACAGTCATTTCCCATGAATGAGGAAATTAAGGAGTTTAATGTCCTAACACAACTCTTTATTATAGCACGCCAACTGTTTGTTCAAATGTGCAACTTAAAACTTTGTTTTCTTTTTCTATTCAAAAAGCAGGTTGATGGAACAATACATATTCGAGATATACTATCGAAAGTAAGAGAAGCCATACACGTGAAGGAAAGAACATCAATAATTTTTGAACAATTGGCAATGGTTACCAAATTTTCAGTTCAGGTAATAATCTGCAAAAAAAAAAAAAAAAAAAAACCCAAAAAATTGTGTACCAAATGAGGAAATCACGGTACTTGGGTATGTATTGTTTGGTATGTTGTTTTTGTTTTCTATGATGAAAAGAAATAATTAATAGAATGTTTGCATTCATATCTTACTATATAGATAAAAGCAAGTGCATTCATGTTACTGTTGTTTACAGCTTGGATGTCTGAAATCTCTTTGATCGACAGAAATTCCAATTTGAAGATACAGATGATTGGAACATCATAATGGATGTATTTTGATCTTTTGCATATTTTTCACTTGAATGTGCATTCACGTATCTTTTTGTCACATGGGTAGGAAATACGAATGCTCGAGCATAGATATGAAAGAGAGGTTTGGTTGAGGGTTAAAGTTCAATTAACAGTCGAACATGGTTAGAATCACTAACCGTTAAGTTGGTCAAGGAGATAGAGATTGAGATTAAATTTTGAACTCGGGACGTGCATAAGTTGCTTGTAATTGTGTGTTCAATGATAAATATGGCAAAGAGGTATGGCAAACAAGACTTAATTTGAATAATATGAAATGTATGTGTTGCTAAAACAGATGTGTGTGGCCATGTCTGTACTTTTTGTTACTCTTGTATCTGTTAAAATAGGGCTCTTTGGTTTTTTGCAGATCTGCTCCATTTCCATCTTTGTGATGAAGACGAATAGTGGGTTTTGGTACTGTGTTTTCTGATCGGTTTTGCTACAGTGTTTGTGATGAACATGGAAGGTGGCTACATTTTTGTATCTCTATTTGGTGAAAACCTAAATTAGAAAAAAAATGTATTGATGATATTTTTAACTGCAAGTTGGCAATTCACATAAATTGGTTGACGAGATCACATGATTTGCAGGTAGTTTAGATTGTCATTAGTTTTTATTTCTCAATCCCCTGGTTCTTATTCTTGATTATTCATGTTAATGTTTCCTTTTCTGTTACAAAGTTTTCCATTCTATGGCTAATTTTATAATTAATAGTTTCATTCTCATTTTCTGCTGGTGGATCAAGATCTAAATTGAATCTGATGAAGATGTGTTCTTCGTTGTTAGATCTAGATTGAAATCTTCAATTTGTTAATAAGTAAGTTTCTTGATCTATAATTCATGTTTATTTGTATATTTTTCGTTGACTTTTCATTCTTTTGTTTGTCTATCACACCCAACCAGATTTTAGTTGAAATACTCCAATCATTCTTTTGTTTGTCTATCCAGCCTGTGTAAATGACAGCATATCTACACCCAATCAGATTTTAGTTGAAATACTCCAATAGTTATTGGGAAATAGCTTTTTTATGGTTTTCATATTTACATTTAATCTTCTTACCTTTTGATTTTTTTATATGGTTTTATAGGAAGGAACTTTTTAAGGAAACTGGTATCAGACTGGCAACAGTGAAGTACGACTTGGTAATAGTTTTATAGGAAGTTTTTTTTATCGTTGGATTGATGCAAATATGAGTGTGTTTTGTCTGCAGGTTATAGGGTACACTAGGATTGATGATTGCAAATAGCAGGTTTCATGATGTACCAGGAAAATTCCTGGTAAAAGGTGTGTTCGGGTTTTTTTTATTGAACCTCATAAAGGTCTATTGTTACCTTTGAAATTGTCATGAACTTCCACCTATCATTAATTTCCTCATTATGAGATGTAAATTTTGAGGTTTCTTTAATGTGATCAATTTAGACTAAAATGCATAAATTCTGAAAGATTCTTAGTATTAACCCTTTGCATTAATCTGTCAAATTCTGCTATTGAAGGCTTTGGGAAAATGAGAGCTTAGAGAGGCCATTCAGGATAAAACAGGAGGGGATGGATATTATCTATTTACAAAGGGTTTACGTTGGCTTAATTGCAGTACTAATATTCTTTATGCATATTTCTAGAGATATCATATGAAGAAAGTTTCACTGTTGTGCGTCTTAATTAGCAAAAAAAGTTAAAAGTGCAATGCTATTATTGGTATCCTATGTAATTATATATTCACTGGAAATAACAGTGATTTTTTGAAGACCCTAACATAGAACTTCTAGAAACGATGGATATGGTATCCTATGGCTCAAGTATTAGTAATCAAGTGAACAAGGCTATCCTTATCTAGATTTTTGGTGTTGGAGTCTATAATGACATGCATTGGTAATATATTTGCAAACTATAATAAAATTTACATTGATTTTAGTTGTGTAATAGCAAGTAGGATACTCTTAACTATTATTATTTCATATGCCATTTGATTTTATAATTTATTTGTTAAATGAGTAATGTTACTTTCACAAATTCTTTTTTTGTATGTCTTATAAAAATGTACAATCAAGCGGTTATTTGTTTGGATTAGGATTGACAATTGTGACTATAAGCACAACTGTATGAGATATAACTATCTGACAATTGTGAGTAAAGACAAAACTGTATGAGATATAATAAATTAAAGAATAAGCTATCGAGTTTCCAAAACTTTAGTTTTGATATTATATTTAGGGAAATCTCCAAAAAAGTCCCAATATTTTAGGCTAATTTATGAAAAAATCCCAAATTAATTTTTATTTACAAAAAAGGACAGAAAACTGGCTAATGTTTTCAAATTAGCCCTTTTTAACATTTTCAGCAGGTAACTACATGTTTTATATTCAATAAAATCCTAATATTTTGGCTCAATTTACGGAAAAGTCCCAACATGTTTTATTTTCAATAAAGTCCTAATATTTTGGCCCAATTTACAGAAAAATCCGGACATTTCACTCAGTTTACTTGAAAAAAATTACGTATTTTTACATATATTTACATTTTTAATAACGTATTTATGCGTTTGAAAACATATGTTTACATATTTATATGTGTATTTATTTAAAATACGTAAAAATACATACAAATAAGCAATATAATAACTTCATAATTACCTAACAATATGCAACCCAAACGAAATTTATAGCAACTATTATTGGATATCGTTTTTGAAACCACGAAATCATTGCTATTAAAACCTAAATTAAACAAGAAATTTTAATCATCTATTTCCGTGTAATTCAATTTTGTTCAGTCATTTTTCAGTCTGTCTAATCATTGTAAGCAAACTTATCGAAATCCATACCCGTCATTTGGAATATATACATGAATAAAACGTGTTTTTTACGTATTTATACGGTTAATAAAAGGTATTTATACATGCGTTTTTACTTTTTTCGTATTTTTGACGTATTTTTTTAATTATTTCTACGTTATTAAAGACGCATTTTTTAGTTTTTTTATGTTATTAAATACGTTATTTTAAAGTATTTTTTTATAAATACGTACAAATACATTTAATAATTATGTTATTAAAAACGTAAATATATGTAAAAATACATAATCTTTTCCAAGTAAACTGAGCTAAAATTTTTGGACATTTCCATAAACTGGATCAAAATATTAGGACTTTATTGGCGATAAAACATGTTGGGACTTTTCCATAAACTATGCCAAAATATTGGGACTTTATTGAAGATAAAACATGTAGATTTTCCACGTGGCAATGTAACCTGCTGAAAAGGTTAAAATGGGCTAATTTGAATACATTAGCCGGTTTTTGTCCTTTTTTGTAAATAAAAATTAATTTGGGACTTTTTCATAAAACGAGCAAAAATATTAGGACTTTATTGGAGATTTCCCTTATATTTAATAACAGTTGAGATGTTATTATCTAATAAATATCCTATTTGTATCATTTGGAAAAGCTCACTAACCATAGATTAAAAAAGAAATAGTTAATATTCCGTAATAAAATTCAACATAAAACCTAAACCTTACCGTAAAACAAAACATGTCAATGCTTTTATATTGTATCTAAACTCGACGTTTTTATTATATGTTAATTACATCCGTTGTCGAAAATAGTTAATCGTGTGTATGGATGTGCAAGAGAGAGAGAGAGAGAGAGAGAGGATATACTGCGAAATTAATAGCTTGGGTGCTGCAGGGTCAAAGAGGATATATTGTGAAATCTAACCTCATTTTAGTTTTGGTTTTTTCTGTAATACTTAATTGGGTCAAAGAGGATATACTATGAATCTAACCTCATTACTCAGCATCCCACTTAATTACATATTTCTAAAGCATTCAATAGTCATCTCTTCGTTCATGTTGTTATTGTCTCGATAGGGGTTGAGAATAACTTCATTTCAGTTAAGTTATCTCATATGTCTCTCTTGAATTCAATTGTTTCTATTATTCATGTTGTTTGACCGTGGACTTGCTGTTTTCCCTTCAAACAGTTTGAACTTTCATACAACACCTCATGCTCTCATACAAAGAAAGAACTTTCATACTTCCTTAAACCCCCCACCCCCCGTGCGGCAAATCTGAAACCCAAAACCTAACTTGTAGTCCCGAAACGAAACAATATGCTACCGCTGCATTGCGCGGGTACGCAGCTAGTATATATATATATATATATATATATATATATATATATATATATATATATATATATATATATATATACATATATATATATATATGTATATGTATATGTATATATATATATATATATATATATATATATATATATATATATATATATATATATATATATATATATATACATATACATATACATATATATGTATATGTATATATATATATATATATATATATATATATATATATATACATATACATATACATATACATATATATGTATATGTATATATATATATATATATATATATATATATATATATATATATATATATATATATATATATATATATATATATATACATATACATATACATATATATGTATATGTATATGTATATATATATATATATATATATATATATATATATATATATATATATATATATATATATATATATATATACATATACATATATATGTATATGTATATGTATATGTATATGTATGTATATATATATATATATATATATAAGAGATATGTATTTTTAAATGTAAACTAACCATTGTCATTTTGTAAATAGTTGTTACTTGGTCTGCAGACATCTTCTTTATTTGCTGCCACCTTGCAAATCTTGGAATATTTTCATTTATCCGTCGGCAAAATATACCCTCGAGAGCCGGTATGGTTTCCCATATCCAAATCTATGACAAAATATTAAAATTATATCAAACTCTCATCAAAAATTTGAAATTATAAATGGATATGAATAACCTGAAACAAATTACCTTAAACGGATATGAATAACCTGAAACAGACATCCTTAATGCTTTTCGGGGAGCAGGCAATTTCTCATGTTCTTCGATCTTGGTGTATATTTTTTTTAACTGTATATATGCATGTTCCCAGATCTGAGTCCCCCAAGGATATCTGATAGACATAAAAATGTTATTAAATTTAAGTAATCTATAATATTATTTTTTTATAAAACAAATTAAATTTTATTTACCTGTTAAAATCGTCTAAGTTTTCCGCCACCGAAAGCCATTCAACGGTTACTTTTTCACTTTTCTCTTTTGAAAGGTAACCGGCGCACAAAATGTATAACAATACACACCGTACGGCGTCCTCGTCAGATAGTTCACGAAAACGTGATTGTAATATAACGTTGTGTAGATCGCCCGTTGCCAACTCCGCAGGTTTCATCCGCTCGCCGAAAACGCGTTCGACAAATGTTGATTGGAGCTTCTTCATTAACCGTCTAGCACCCGCAACCCGACCGAATTTTAATCCCGTTATCAAACAGAATTCTTCGGCTCCATACGACAGGTAGCTATTTCCCAGTAAGAAATGAAGCTGTCCCTTCCCGTCGTTTTCGTTTTGGGGCCGGATCTCGTGCATGAACAGATAACTGCACAGTAACGGGTCCCCTTTCGCAACAGGAGCATCGCCATGAGGCGCGAATACGGTGGTAGCGAATATGGCCCGTTGCGGTGGTGTTAGACGATCTACCACCTCCCGTATCTTATTTCCCGTGCCTTTCAAATTAATTACCGGTGGCGTTGTCTTATCAGCATGCTGTAAATGTCGGTAAAAACAACGTTAGTGTAAATGTCGGAAAAAAAACGACCCCAAAGCAGCTACCAGAGGGAAAACGCAGGCCATGGGGAGGAAAACGCAGGCTTTGGGGAGGAAAACGCAGGTTTTGGGCTTATCTGCGCAATCCTCTGGGGTTTGCCAGAGGAAAACGCAGCTAAGGGCAATTTCTGCGTTTTCCTCAGAGGAAAACGCAGATAAAGGCCCTTAGCTGCGTTTTCCTCTGAGTAAACCTCAGAGGATTGCGCAGATAAGCCCTTTATCTGCGTTTTCCTCCCCAAAGCCTGCGTTTTCCTCCCCATTGCCTGCGTTTTCCTCCCCTAAACTCATAAACCCAGTTTTTTGTGCATTGAAAACTTGTACATTGTGCATAATATTTTGTACAATCAAATAATCTAACAACTAAATCGATAACTAATACAAATAATGAACATGAAATTTGACACGTACCTGTTTCCACGAGGAAAAATCTTGCGAAGCCATTTCAGAGCGTTTGTCGTTTACGGGATCGAAAATTTTTTTTTTTTTTTTTTTTGGGTTTATAAACCCGGTCTAACCAAGCAAAACGCAGCCAAAGGGACCAAAACGCAGCCAATAGGCACGAAAACGCAGCCTATGGCTGCGTCTAATAGCAAAACGCAGCTAAAGGGACGAAAACGCAGGCGCCCCCTGCGGCCTGCGTTTTCGTTGGCTATTTTGAGACAGGGCCCGATTTTTTGGCTATTTTAAGGCAAACCCCTAAGGGATTAGGCTATTTTAGTCATTTTCTCTTTTTTTAATAAGTATTATAATAAATAATTTTTTTCATAAAATAAATTTGAACTTGTAAATTATTTTATACGCAAAAATAGTTTACAAAACCCTCTCATTTTTATGAAATTCAGGTTTAGGATAAACTTATTGAACGAGTAAAATGGCATAACTAACCGACAATTTAGCTTTTTTAATGTTATATTTGGTGCGTTACAGTTAACTTATTTTCGAGCTTTTTATGATTGTCTTGTTTGATATGTCAAAAAGTAGCTTATAAACAAGATTTTTTAAAAATTACTCAGTCTATCGTTTCAACGAGCTTATTGAGTTTTTTTAAAACTTTCTCAAATATAACAATTATAGAAAAACTCATTTTTACGTACCTTTTTATGATATGTTAATTTTCCAGCTAGCTTTTATCAAACACTATTTTTTTATCAGTTAGTTTATCAACTATTAGCTAGTTTTTCAGCTACCAACTACATTTTGTAAGTCTGTCAGACTAGCTTATAGCTAAAAAGCTAGCTACTAGCTAATAACTAATATGATAGTTGATAAAAAATGAAGCTTTATAAAAACTAGGTGATAAGCTAGTTAGAAATTTAATAGAAAAATGAGTTTTTTATATTTATTAGGGGTATATATGGAAAAAAAATTTAAAAAAAATCAATAAGTTTGTTGAAACGTTAGTCTAAGTAGCTTTTTAAAATGCTAGTTTATAAGCTACTTTTAGGTTGTCAAACATGACAACCTAAAAAGGCTCAAAAATAAGCTAGCTTATTAGCTAGATATGGCGCGTCAAACATAATCTAAATTATCATGTTTGACAAACCAAAAAATAACTTATAAGTTAGCTTTTTAAAAAACTACTTAGCGTTTCAACAAGATTATCAAGCCTTTTAGGATTCTCCCAAATATATCATCAATTATATGATATTTTAATTTTCTCAGCTAGCTCATCAGCTAGTTTTTACTAAATGTCATTTTTTATCATCTAGCTTTTCAGTTAGGAGCTAGTTTATCAGTCATCAGCTAGCTTTTGCAGCTAGTCCATCAAACATAGCCTAATATAGTTGTGTTTGGTTGTCTCTTAAATTAATAAGTTAATTGTTTCCATAATGTAGTGGTATATACGTCGAACTTGCGACCTTTGCAAATATTAATGTGATGATGACTTAAGAATGACAATCTTACAAGAAATAAGTTAATTTTTATAAAAAACGCAAAACTTACTTTTATTTTATTATTTTATTTCTCTAGTTCTACATAAAGTGTTGTATATTTATTAATCTTTTTTATTTATATAGTTTTTTAATATGACAATATGCTCAGGGATGTCATCCACACTTCGAGTGATCGTCGTGGTACAACAACAATGACATCATCCACCATTTTACATAGTTCAAGTGTTCATTAATAATACACCCACTATGTCACATTTGAGCTAGGTCAAACTGGTCGATATAGCATGTCTTAGTTCGGCCACGAAAATTTGAAGCTTGATTGACATGTCACATCCAAGTTAGGTAGGGTGTTTATAAATAAGCGATGACCTCCTCCGGAGCCACCATCGTAAAATCTAATGGTGTCGGCTCGCGGATGTGGCAGCCCCCACATGATAATGGTAGTGATAGATGTGGATATAGAGATGACTATTAACGACTTCTCTTCCATGGTGGTAAATCTTCTAAACAACCCAATCAAAAAGCAATAACCGTCTTTCTATAGGCTAGTTACATACTTTTTCACTGTCAACGTCAGCTTCGTCTGTGATGGACGGTTATCCTAATAATTAACAACAAGAGTAGTAAGTTAATTAGTTAACATCGTAAATAGGTAAATTTAGTGTAAAATACATGTATACGACGAGTAATCACAAATAAGCCTGCCAAGACAATGTATGACCCCTCTCATCCAAGACAATATATGATCCCTACTCCCTAGGGATAACGACCTAGGCATAACAAATTCCCTAGCAATGGAAAACGTCTCAATACTCCATATATATATTAAGTCATGCAATGGGAAACTCCCAAGTCTCCAACCATTTAATTTTCTATTAAAAATTCATAAATGACGATTTTGAAGGAATAAGTTTTTGGAGCAGGTTGAGCGTCGTTAGGCCTAATGTTGTATTAAAAATTTCCTAGTAATAGAAATCGTCATTGTGTCGTTTTTTCCGCCTTTTTGCTTGCATAACTAGTGGTATCAGAGCTACGTTAATTCGAGGTGCTAGATCTGTTAGTTGAAGGGATGTCATATTACAAGTTCCATTTGGAGAATTTTAATGGATCGAATGACTTCACATTGTGTAAGGCAAAGATGAAGGCTCTTCTAGTTCAATGAGGTTATGCGAAGGACATTAGAAGGAGAGGCAATATTGTCAAATGATATGAAGGTGGATGTGAAATCTAATATTATAGCAAAAACACATAGTACTATTTTCGTATGTCTGACTGATAAAGTGTTACGGGAAGTTGAAGATAAAATTATTATTTTTGGGATATGGTAGAAATTTTGCAACAAGTATCAGAATAACTCTCTCACAAATCGGTTGATTAGAAGCAATGTTTGTATACCGTTTGAATGATAGGAAGTACTCGAGTAAAATATCGCCCAGAAGATTTTAATTGTATTATTCTCGATCTATAAGGTGTTGACGTTAAAATTGAAAATGATGATCAAGCTCTTATTCTGTTGTGTTCTCAGCCAAATTCATATGAGAATTTTGTGGATGTCATGTTGTATGGTAAAACAACAATCACTATCAATGACATGAATGATGCCTTGTTGTCCAAGGAAATAAAACATAAGGTTTCCGGTAGTGAAGAGGATTCTGGTCCAAGTTTATTTGGAGGCATAGAAAAAATATATATATATAAAAACAGGGGGAAGTCATGTTCCAAGTCAAAAGCTTCCATAAAGGTTAAGTGCTATCGGTGTGTGGCATATTAAAAGGGATTGTCCATAATGCAAAACAGGAAATGGTAAAGTTGAATCAAGCAACAACGATAGTGTTGTTGTGGTTCAAGACAGTTCCAACGAAAGAGAATAGGTGACGTTTTGACTACATCTACTACACGCTCTACAGAAACTTGGGTATCGGATACAAGTGCATATCATTATATGACTTTTTTGCAATCTATTCGTTTCTTTCAAGGAAAAGTATGATAAAGTTGGGGTGATACTGATAAATTTGATTTCTCTTGGTACTTTAGCAAGCATGGACTCGAGTATTCTAGTGGAGATGATTGTGTAAAGTCTAATATAATAGATTTTTTTAAGTACGTTGGCATATTACTATTGTATCGAAAATAATTTACAAAAGGCACAAAATTAATAAAACATTAGCATTTCCCCAGCAAACATGATTTAGTAAACCTAAAATCATATCACGGGTTTGTTACATACACGATGAACAGACCTTTCATCAGCCTTGTTAGATATCTCTTCAGAAACCAATCGTTTTTGTGTACACATCACAAACTGAATAAAACTCGTTTTGTACATAAAACAACCCACCTACATAATTGCAGCCAAACCAATTGCACCTCCATCCTCATTTCTAGAATCCGACGCAGACATTGAGCTTCTAGGCCTCGCTGAAAAAAAAACACCAAAACGAGTATTTTTACTTTTTACTTTTTACAATATATGTGTAGAACGTTCTTCTTAGTTCTTACCTACAACATTTGTGATTACGTTCACACTTTTTTGAACCGCTAGCGCTTTCAACTGGTTTCCTGTACCTACCAGCAACAAGCTTCTCATAAGCTGTTTTTGTTCCTTTAGACTACTCGTCTTCCCCAATGCTTCTTCAAACGCAACCAGATCTTGTGGCGTGATGCAAGGAAGCGACAGCAAAATCTATAAAACTTGGATTATCAGTGGGGCCCAAAGAAAAAAGAAAAAAGAAATAATAATTACTTACTTGTCTGGGCGTGGGGTCCACCTTACAAAAGTTTACAAAGATTTCGCGGCATATACTAACAAGGTCAGCACTAGTAAAAGCATTGGACTCGAGTGCTAGGCCTTGAATTATCGCGGAAAAAAGATCCTTACAAACAAACTGTCTAAGTTCAACGTTGTCGGTCAAGATAGACAGGTTGACCACGGTCCCACAGAAGGAAGCGACCTTACTAGTCGCCTCACCGTCCGTCCATCTAAAAGCATCTAAACACAAACTCAACATCGGAACCGCTATGTCCTTATTCTTCAAAAGAAACCTACAAAAATCCACAATTATTTCAATTTTCAAATAAAAAGCTATTAAACAATTAAACATCATATAACCGTACCCGACTAAAGAGCTTGACACAGCGTTAGAGTCTTTAGATGACTGTTCGGAATGGAGCCCGGGGTTTGACCCCGGGCCCCCTAAAACTGACAGGAGAGAGAAAATCTCGCGGGTTAAACCTCGGAGTAATTTTTCTTCCATGACTTCAATTTTCAAATCGGATCCACCGGAAATTCCGTGAAAATCTGGGACTTTTGCGCGCCCTTCGTCCAAGAGACCGGACCATGAGATACGAAGAGCTTGATGTGAGTATACGAGAAGTGGGTATAAGAGTCTTTTTAACCAAATGTCCCATAGATCTGAAGGGCAGTTTTTTACTAATGGTATTAAAATGGAATGAACAAGCTGTCTTATGTGTCTGAACTCCATTGACTGAATATTCTCCATTAGTGCCAAGTCAACCGCTTCGATCTCCATGCATCTGAAGAATGAGTCTCCTACTGTTGTTGATAGACCCAGTACGTTATACCTAGAGGGAATAAATAACCATTAAAGAAAAGATGATACAAGGGCAAAATGGTAATTTGTGGTACTTACCCGCTATCACGGATACCCTTTAACCAGTTTCTGATATCGGTTTCGTTTGGTTCTGAGTTTCCGTCTTTTGTGTTTTGGAAGCCGTCAGCGAAAGTTACAGTGCCCTTGGGCATTTTCGTACTTTCACCAAGAAGACTTGTTCGTTCAGCATCACTCATAACCATGGCGGCTTTGATTTCTCCGGGTAATAATTGAGTGACAGGTGGCGACCAAAGAGAATGCATAGCACGAAGAAGCTGACAACAACAAAAAAAACATATTTTTAGATAAAATTTGCTCAAATGAAATATCAAATATGAAATATATTTATATTCTTACTTTCAACAAAGGTGGTAGCATCCATGGGAGATGAGAAGCTAACGGATGAGATGGAGTAGAATTATTAACATTCAAATTTCCTTTTTTAACCCCGCTTCTTTTAAGTGCTTTTTCAAAGAAAGTGACAGTGTGGAATAATGACCACATAAACTGTGTTTCGCCACATAATTTAACTAGCCCTGATGGATCTGATAAATAACTGTTTTGCCACTCGAGTTGTGTCCATTGACTACTTAAAGGCTCGAGTAACCATGACATAACTTCTTGCTGCTGCTGTGGTCTGTATTTAATTACAAAAAATAAAAATCATGAAAGGAAACAATATTAAATAATAAATAGTTTAACCAATGAAAAATTACCCAGCTGCAGATGCAATTATAAGAAATGATTCACCAAAAAGATTGTGCTCGCCACGAAGTAATTGACCTTCTTTTTGTAAATACGACACTGTGTCTGCTATTCCCTATTATTAAAAAAGAAGATAGTTTATTAACATGACACCATGAGTTGAATTAAAATTAAATGTTAATTAATAATTAATTAAATATTAATTACCTTCATGTGTGGTAAAAGACGGGTGTCAGCAGTTTTGGCCAATCGTATAAAGGCTGTGCAAATTTGTAATCTTGCATGTCTAGATCTACTGGTTGCAGGATCCTGTATAAAAATGGCAATGTACATATTAAATTATTAAGAAAAATTGGATTTTGTATAAAATTTAACTGATTAAACTGAAAAACAGACCTTCACAGCTATAGGCAATGAGGTTAAGAGTTCAAACAGTTTGTTGATTACACTTCCAACAGCATCTGGATAATATTTCAAGAAGGGGCCTAATGCTTCTAAATAGTGCCCAAGTACTTCAACTAATTCGGGTTCAGTCCATTTTAAAGAAAGAAGTTGTTGAAGTAAACCTTCATTTCAAAATGTACATAGTCAGCATGGAACAAGAATGTTAAAAGTTCGGGGTAAAAAGGTAAAAAGGTAAAAAAGAACCTTCTAGAATTCTGCAAGAAGCAAGTTGAGATTCTGAGGGAGTCCCGTTATCATCATTTGTACTATCAAAAACAGCTCCCAGAATGTTCTCGACAGCAAGTTGCATGCTTTCTAGTATGGTTAAATTCTGAAATTTGAATTGAGAAAGGTATTGTATCACTTCCAGAAGGGTAAAATGGTCATTTTTTATAATCAGACTGTTAGAAGATTCAGACCTGAGAAGGCTGTGGGGCAAGAAGAAGGCTTTTAATGATCATAATAATTCTGTCTGAAACCTTGGTAATGGCTATAAGAGGTTTGAAAGAAGCAATAAGTCGAACCAGTTCCAGCTGTACATTTCAAGAATTTAATAATATTAGAAAATGGAGTAGATATATAAGATGGTGTTGATTGACCAGCTTTGACCACACACACACATACTCACCAGCTTTGACCGATACTGACCAAAATCTCCCATGCCGTCCACGTCATCACTCCATAATTCCAATGCCACGTGTTCATTTCCATGGTTGGATTTTTCTTTTTTAAGCATTCTTTGAAAAGATACATCCAGCATGATGCTACATATCTCATCATTTACAAAAGGTAAAATCTTTCTCTTCTGATTCTGATTATCACCAGGGGCAAGATTGTCAACAGAGCCATCTAAAATCTTTGGCTTCGAGAGTGAATCTCTCAGTAATGACTGTCATTGTGTAAACAAACATATAAGTATGTTAAAAAAAAATAAACAAAAGCTATTAACAGAAACTTTTAAATATACCAGTAAAAATACAAGAGACTGGTAGTGAAGCTCGAGCTTATAATGTCTGAAATATTGCACCATCTACAAAAATAAACAAGGGCAAATCAGTACTTTAAGCCAGGTTTTTTGGGTTAGCCCATTAAGTCATTATTATGTCCAGATTAAGTCAAAAGAAAATCCCCTTAGTCAATTCATTACCTTTTGTAAATAGAGAGATAGTATTTCATTATCACCAGTGATGCATTGCAAGTTTGTAGAACCAAAAGACACCAAACTTTCACATATACACTCTGCAAATTCAAAGTCACCTTCACTGATATTTCCAGAATTTGACTCTGATACCCTCAAAAACTCGGTAGATACATTCATCAATATGACAAGAATGCTGCTCATTGCAGCATCAAAATCAGAATCTGCATCAGCAGGTCTCCTCCTACAGACCATAATCAAGCTGTTAATAAAAGAAAACCAGGGGCAAAATTGGAACATATGAAACCATTTATACCAATTGCTTACCTTGAGGATACAAGCTTGAAAAACTCACAAGCATGAAGGCGGAAATCAGGAGAAGAGAGTAAAAAGCCACAGCTGGATGAAAGAAAGAATGGTAAAGAATAAAGAGTAAAAGCTTCTGTTGAAATATAAGAAAAGAAAGTGTTTTTTTATAAAATAAAAAGAGCATACCCGTGGATTGTGCCATATTTTGAAAGATAAGGCACTGGGGCCCACTCAGCATATGCGTTAATGGCATTAAGAGTAGCTGTTACTGTAGCTGCATGCTGTTTTGCAATGTCAAGTTGTTGCTTACTTGCTTCAGTCATGGCTGCTCCAAAGTGTCTTTCTAATAACTAAATCACAGGTGTAATAAAATAAGTAAAAGTATGCGATTATTTATACAGATATTCATAATTCATAAACAATACTTACTGTATACAACAATGGTAAAATTTCGGGTAAAGATTCAGTTAACCCACGTAACAATAGTCTACGGCGATCACCTACATAGATTTATAGCAAAATAGTGGGTGAACCGTATAATAAAAATATAAAAGATAAGATCATATTGAATGAAAGAGTTTAACTATAAAACGTGTAAACAAACACATCAAAGCCATATTAGAAATATTAATATTGTGGAGAACAGCAACGTGCGTTACTCTCACTACCAATATGGGCAATATACTTTGTTTTTTTTACACAAAATAGCTACGTACTTGTACTTCATTACCAATAATAGTAATGTACGTTATCTCTTTATCTGTAATCACAATGTACTTATTTTTCTACCAATACGGGCATTGTACTTTATTTGTTACATATATTATTGGCAAAAAATGTATGTTGCTATTATGTATAAAGAAAATGTAAGTACATTGATAAGTTACATATTGCTATTATTAGTAAAAAAGTGTAGGTGGTTAGTTATTATGGGTAAATAAATGTAAGTATGTTGCTATTATAGGTAAAAATAAAGTACATTGCCGATATTGGTAAAAAAGAAGAAAGTGCATTGCTATTTCCTGCAATTTTCCCTATTAATAAGGTCTAGAAATCAAGTCAACAATGGTAATTAGACTGGAAATCTGATTGTGAAGCAAACCTTCTAAGTCTTCATTATGAACGGTGATATCTTCAGGAAGCCACCTCAGCATCATACACACCATCTCGGCCTACAACTAGACCAAAAATCAGCTTGATTTGCCATGTGTAAAACTCAAATAATTTTAGTAAAAGTAAATAGAAAACAAACAGGAAATGGATTTTCTTTACATGTGTGGGACCAGAGTTGGAAAGAGCTACTAGAGATGGTACAAGTTCTTGCCATAGACTTACGCCTTCTCTCCTGACTATCTGTATCAAAAATAGAAACAAAATAAATAAATAAATAAGTGCATAGAACTTAGAAATTTCAAAATGAAAATTGAAAATACAAGTAGACCTCAGCAATTAGAGCAGCTGTTTGACTTTTTAGAGCCCATTCTTCAAAACTGTTTGCAATTTCATTCATTAGATCAATAGAAACTTTTGCAAACTCTCGTCTTTCTTCAGGGCTTAATTCGTCCCATCTTAGTCGCACTAGATGCTGCATACAAGAACATAATTATTAAGAAAGATATGTTGTTAAAGGCAGCTATTTTGACCCGTTTACCTATAAAAGGGTACTTTTGGAGTAGGTTTAGATTTTATCTCTAATGGGTAATATTGTAATATAAGAAAATAGCTTAAAGAATAAATGTTCAAACAGTTCAAATGCTTTGAAACTAGAACAAGTGTAACCAAATGCCTACAACCTCCTAAATTGTTGTTTATAAAACTCAAAAAGAAAAGAACATATAAAGGTTTTTGGCAAAGATATGCAGTTATGCTGTTTGTAGTTGCATCAAATTAATCAATAGATGAGAAGAGAAAATCTTCATGGAAGTAAGAAAAGCACCTGCAATAATTTAAATGCATGCAAACGAACTTCAGAAGGCCAATCTTTCTTGACTAAAAGAAATGATGTGCTTGCCAAAACACGAACATCCCCAGCTTTTACCTACAGAAAAAGGATAATTAAGATTTGAGCAAAATGTATACGGATACGGATATCCGTAATAAAACAGCAAGCATTTTTCCAGATATCTTCAATGCATAACAACATACAACTATACAAGAAACCAAGTGGTACAACAATCAGTCGGGTTAGCTTTTTTTCCCCTTTTTCTTTTAGTGCGTTGTCTGATTCACCTTTCATTACTCATAAGAAGAACTGAAGAACTTGATGGAATCATGGCAGTTATAGGCTGTTTGTATGTCTAGGAATAGGTGTAAAAGCAGGTAATGCTTTGGAACAACTTGATCATTAGTTGAAACCTTAAATCTTCTTCTCCTTTAACACAATTTACGACCATGACCTACACTTGTATGTATAACTTTCCACTCTTCTGTTATTCATATTGTAATTTGTCTTTTAACACTTCTCCATTTTTTTGTTATTTTGTTTCGGTTACTTTTACCGATTGTATATTTCTGGCTTCTATTACCTTTCAAACTCCATCATCATATGAAGCATTAAGTTGCCAGAAAGCTCAACAGAAACTCAACTGAATGTATAGATTTTTCAAACATCACATAAAATAGATTTATTTGGGAAGTAAATCATGTGGAAGCTAAGATGAACCTAAAGTCAAATTTAAGCGATTACTAACAACTGGCACAATCGTATTTCCCATACATAACTTCACATACGAAAAAAAAAACAAAAAAAAAATCTCTAAAATATGCCACTGCCACGATTTTGTAGGCACCGCGTGATCAAACTTGTAAAATAAACACGTTTTCGCAAACGAAACCCGAATAGTGCAAGAAAAGGGACGCATTATACTCACAGATCGATAAAAATTATTGTAAAGTAAAACACGAATGAACATACAGATTCTAAGTAGGACATCGCTGATTTGCGATCGTCGGAGGAAGAGTTCCAGCCAAGGGCGGCGACGATAGCTCGGGCGACATCGCTCGCTGTACCACTGCTGTCCATGGTCGTGGTAACTTGAGTGAGGGTTTTAGAAAGAGGAAAGCTTGCAATGGGGCAATGTTTTAAACCACAGTTTTTTAGTTTAAAAACTTGTACCGTTTAATTCTTATGTTAATGTGATTTCTATTTTTTTAATAACAATTAGGTCAGATTTTAACTTTTTTTTTTAAGTTTACCTATATGAATTAAAATATTTTAATTAAATTATCTTATTTTGATATTTTACTTCTAAATGATATTTGATGTCATGTTTTAATTTAGAACAGCTTTAGATATTTATAATAAGCTAATTAGAGGCTAGCAATGAAAAAGAGAGAAAAAACAATTAGTTCATAAGGATATATTCACATAGTCCAACTTTTCTTGAATTTATGAATCCTATTTGAAAATCAATTAAACAATAATGAAACAACAAACTCAAAAAACTGGTCCCTACGGCGCTGAAGCGCATTCTAATATGTATTGGAGACCCAAATCAAAGTCAAACAAGTAGGATCCAAAATAGATCATCGAAACTGAGTTGTAAGTTGAGCGTCTATCCACCAAAACATGTTGTGAACACCTAGCAACATTTGGAATCCTCTCATCAAAATAAGATCCCAATTCCACAATTGAGAGGTCAACGTACAACTGAATAATAAGTTATTAACATCCTTTGTATAATCCCTACAACACGACCAAATGAGGGAATCCAACTTGATACATAACCGATCCGAATTACTCCTCGTTGGTAGACGGTTAAGACCAACTCTCCAAGCAAAGAAGTCGACCTTAATAAAAAAAAAATTTATTTCAACGCATGTACTACCACAGTAGGGAGAAAAGGACTGATCAATATATTATCGGTCGAAGCTAACCGGAAAACCATAAAGGTCTAACTCCCAACACCACCCATACCCACCTAAACTGAATCAATTAAGGCCATTAATTAAAGCAAATGTTCATTGTTGGTTCCCCCTCTAACCTCATGATGACAAACCACCTCCCACCCTACGACGACCTATATTCACTAATCAGAGAACTTCGATTACCAATCAAGTCAAAAAGCCTTAGAATTTGAGACATAAATACCAACTCTCCATACCAATAATACAACTAGAACCTACTCGAACAGTCATCCTAACTTGTTTGCATACAACAAAAAATAGGAGTGAAACACGAGTATGAAGCGTCGCCACTGAATCAATAATGCCAAAGCATACTCCATCCTGCAACTAACAATCATTCTCCAAATTAAGTCCCCAATCCTTGCTATATCAACTATTAATGAGTCTAAGACAAAGTAAATTAGCCCCATTTAAGAATCGTAAACACCACTTATACAAGAAACCTTGATTAAACGCTCTCAAACTTCCAACATTGAGGCCCTCATTCTCCTTGACATTTGGAATCAAGTCTCATTTAACCCAATGAAGTTTTCTTTATTGATCCTCTACACCCTAAAAATCCCTCAATCTACACGATTCTAATTGTAAACAAAATCTAACTAGAACTTTAAACAAAGAAATGTAGTAATTTCCCATGCTCCCATGCACAAATTTCACAAAAGTGAGTCTACCCCTAATAGAAGGCATTTTAACCATCCACTTCGATAGTCTTTTTCACAATGTCTCATTAAAAATCCCACGTCTTTAATACGATGTGTCTTCCCCCCGACAGCAAACCCGAGTACAAAAAAGGATGGAATCCGCCCCACACCTCTTCTACAAATTGGCATGTCATTAATCATCGTATCACTAACCCTACCCGTATATGACTTAGACTTTTGCAGATTGATTTGCAACCTAGAAGATATAAAAAAACTTGACCACCCGTATCAACACATGGACATTTTTTACCCCAATCCCCATAAAAATGCATCATCTTCATAGAACAAATAGGATATTTACATTTGATTGTTACCTACCAAAATCTCTGAACAGTAAACTTTGCACTGCATCTTCTATAGCCACATGCAACCCTTCCATAGCTAATATGAACAAAAATGGGGACAAGGTATCCCTCGTTGCTAAGACCACTATGAAGCTAAAACTACTTAATTGGGTTCCCATTCAGCAATACTGACGACCAAGATGAATAAATACACCCCTGAATACACTCTCCCCATACTGAATTGTAAGACCTAAAATTTTATAAGTAACTCGACTTGCATTTTTGGAATAATACTAAAGAGGTAAATTTGATCATGATGGAAATTTGGCATTTTGGATGAAAACCACACGATGTCCATATTTGATGGTATGTGTCATAATATGTGTTTGGAATATGGTGTGTAACTTTGATGGCTTTAAGCCAAAGATTTGAGAAGTTACGCGTTTTAATTAACACAAAATGTTTTTTCAGCTTTACGCGACGCATATTGTCATTTTAAGAGAAGAGTTTGAAAGTAGGTGGCTGGTAGTATGGGTTGGTCACGACGTGAGGACCTAGGAGATAACGAGGCGGAGGATCGAGAGATCAAGACAAATTTGTGTGTTTGGCGTGACACGTGGGTCCCACAGATCAGTCGCGATTTAAAGACATAGGCTGCAGCATCCGTGTGTTGGGCCTACGAGTTTTGAACTTAAATCGATAAAATAAAATTTATTTTTAAAAATAAATAAAATAGATAAATTTAGAATTTTATTATATGTTTTTAATATGAATCAATGTCTCAATGAGACAAATAAAGTTTTAATGAACGATATGAAGTTTCAAAATCTATTTATTTTTAAAATGAGAACGGGCTTATGATTCAATTGCCATGTATTTAGCTATTGAGCCTCAAAGTTTATGGACTTGGATCTACCAAATGACAAGAGTGCCAAAAGAATTGCTACCTTTCTTATATATATATATATATATATATATATATATATATATATATATATATATATATATATATATATATATATATATATATATATATATATATGTATGTATGTATGTATGTATGTATGTATGTATGTATGTATGTATGTATGTATGTATATATATATATATATATATATATATATATATATATATAGTTTTGTCACAGCGACTAAAACTTTCAGTTTTGCCAAGTTTATGCTATTTAGATTTGCTATTCAATGACTTAGAATGTTTAAAAAATATTATGAAGGATTGATGTAGAAACTTATATTAAGTCAAATATTTCCTTAAACCAAAAATAATGACTAAATTGTGAAGATTTTGGTGATATTGGCATTTCCATCAAATTGTCAAACTATGGATTAGTATTGACCTAGCCAATGGCTTAGGTGAAAATAAATTATGTTTCTTGGGGGTAAAAGTATGAAGATAAGACTTTACCTAAAATATTGATCATTTGGGAGTTTTTAAACATAATACTTTAACCTTAAGGGTCATGTTACCAAACCATGAAATATAAAAGAGTTGTAGAAAGGTGTTGGGGGGGGGGGGGGGGGGTTCTCCTCGTTCATCCATAAGGAACGATTTTGAGGTTACAGAGAGCAAGGAATGTCAATTTTCAAGGAATCCTCGAGGGTTTGATGTTAGGGTTGAAGATGGTTAAAGTTCTTAACATTTAAATGTATAATCTCACCATTTTCTAGATTGAAAACCCATATGAGATTTGGAGTTTGTGCTTAATCCAAAAATTCTGCTTTATAGGAGGAGTTTCCTATGATTCCAAAGGGTTGTTTGATGTTTTTAAGTTTGTTGTGGTTTACATCCAATCCATGGATGGGCGATATAAAACCATAGAATTTGGGGATTTGATGGAAATTAAGAAGTAACTAGTAATTAGTGGGTTTTTACTTTTTAACGTGGTTTTGGATGATAGGACTCAATTTAGTTGTTTCCCTATTATTCCAACTCTTTGGGTGAATATGATCCCTAGAATGGGGGCATGGAGGATTTAGCTTCATAATTAGTTGGGAGTTGACCTTTTGATGCATTTTGGATGGAGGAATGCGTTTGATTATATGAACCGTCTGTGATTATGAACCGTATGTGATTACAGGTTAAAACAAAATGTGAATTGGGCTTTGGTTTATTCGGATCACCAAACCAACCCCGACTAACCTGTGATTGGCATGGAAAACCGAAAACCCGATTAATGCGCGGTCCGGTTTTCGGTCGGTTTGGGCGACCACCCGAAAACCGATCAAACTGAGCTGACTAACCCGAAAACCCGACCGAAGCTCATCCCTAGGAAGATCAACTAAAATATCATTTTCCTTATGTAAGTTCGTAAAGAGGATCAACTTTATTTTACCTAAACTCGAATCAAACTTGGAATCCATTAAAAAGGCACGCCCAAACACCCCATATGTGCCGATGCAACCCCAACTCACAAGCCCGGGCCAAAGCTTGAAACCTCATAATTTGAGCACAAGACGAAGATACCGATCAAATCATCTTGTGCGCATCAAACCACTAGGAGCGCCGGAGAAGAAACGCAACCCGCAATAATGGCGGACGACGACGACGACGACTCTTTCGGTGATTTCACATTCGCCTCTAACCAGACGACGGCCAATTCCTCCTCTCAGATTCCAGTCCCCAACGGCGACGACGACGACGATGACTGGGGGGATTTCAATTTTATTGGAAACAACACAACAGATCAAAATCTTAAATCTCCACAGCCGCAGACACAGACACCGACACCGCCAAAGTGGGAGAAGATCAAAGGAGCTTTGCCGCTATCTCTATTTGGAGGTGAGGAGGATGAGGACGAGGAACCGGTTAAGCATGTGGCAGGAGATGATGTTAAGCAATCCTCTTTTTCTGGTAATAGTGGTTTTCCATCCAATAACAATAATGATAAAAGGAATGCTCAGCTGGGGATCAATGACCTGATCGCTAATCTCTACGGTCCGAGGCAGCAGCAACCGGCCGTAAAGACGGTTGATAATGGCAATGGATCTGACTTTACTGCAAGAAATTCAACTGCATCCAAGGATCCCCTTTCAAAATCGGTTTCCTTTAGTTCTTTTAGCTTTCATTCAGTTGTTGCTTCGATGAATCATGGATCTGATGACGAAGGCGGCTGGGAATTCATGGATGCCTACTCAGAGTCCAAGTCAGTACAAAATGGGAAGGATAATAAGGTAACGATTGTTGCTTCATGCTAGTATTGAGATCGTAATCTGTTTTCTGGAATTTCACTTGATGTGTCTGCTTACAAATACATTCCGCCATAGAAAAAGAGTGCACCTTGACTTATTGAATCCTCTCTTTGTAGGAACGTTCTGAGAAGACTGTGTCTCCTAGAAGTCTACAAGATGGTTCACATGGACCTAATGATCTATTTGGAGCATCACACAATGGAGTTTTCATGGAGTCTCATGTAAATGACAGTGGGTTTGACTCCAAGCCAGTAACAAACATTCAAAATGGCTTTACTGTGGACATAAAAGCTGATTCCAAAGCTACAAAAAACGAGTTAAATTCAAATCCACCACGTGAGAGTGTTGATACTGATGACGGTTTTGGGGAGTTTGAGACTGCATTTATGGAACAACCATTAAAGAAGAAGGTACACATGGCTTTCTTTAAAGTTGTTTAGTTATCTCTTGAAATTATCTTTAATTTTGGATCATGATGATTTCTATTACCGATGAAATCATACACTTGATATCAAGGTTTGACCAAGTCTAAATCGAGGTTGACCTAAACATGCAGGAAGTATCTGAGGGAAGTAACTCTCCATTGGGAGTTCATGTTGCTTCCAACAAACCAGTTGATCTATTTTCATTTCCAAATGGACTTAATGGTGAATCACACAAAGAGAACAATGGATTTGATTTCAGACAAAATTCAGGGGTTCAAAATGTTGTGGCCTCAGATCCATTTTCTCAAACTGAGTGGGACAAAAGTAAAAATGATGAAAATTTGGGGAATTTTGAGACGTCATTTTCAGAATCTGGATTGAAGCAACAGGTAGATTAAAGCTTGTTTATCCTTCTGTTTCCTATCATTATATCTTTTATTGGATGCCGGTTTCATGACTAAAAGAACCCAAAATGGCAAATTAGTTTTTATTAATAGGTACTTAATTCAATTTAAGTTTCTATTTTTTAAATGATTTGTTGGCGTTCATGAAATTGGGTTTGTTTGGAAGAAATTATCTATGAAAAAATCAAACCGTGCAGATAGTTGATGTGTTTGATAAATTTAATTTTTTCTTGAATAAAGATGATGTGTTTATTCTGGGCCTCTGGGATTGATTTTTTATTGTATAATTTATTCCAAAGAAACCCAAATGAAATTTTTGAACACATCATCTCCATTCAAGAACAAATCTTTTTAAGTAATAATTTCAATCTAACTTGAATTAAGTTGCTATAAATAAAATATATAATATAAAAAAAAACTAATTTGACATGTAATATACAGTCTTGCATGCTTATTATTTCCATGAAGTTAGTTATAGACACTAAGGTTTGACCAATTCTAATTTGAGGTTGACCTAAACATGCAGGCACTATCTGAAGTAAGTAACTCCCCATTGAATCTCAATAATGCTTCCAACAAACCAGTTGATCTATTTTCATTTCCAAATGGAATTAATGGTGAATCACACAAAGAAAACAATGGATTTGATTTCAACAAACAAAACTCATGGAACAAAAGTAAAGATGATGAAAATTTAAAGAAAATTGAGATCACAATTCCAGAAGCTAGATCAAAGCCTGAGGTAGATCAAAATTCATATCTTGTTTATCCTTTTATTTCTGTATTCAACTTTTTTTCGTTTTTATTAATATTATTTATCCTTCTTTAATTGTTCTAGAAATCAGAGCCAAGTTCAAAGACCTATAAAGAGCCGGTACCACTTTCCATTTTTGGCATTGAAGAAGAACCTGAAGTTGATAATTCTTTAAATCTTCACCATGAATTGTTTAAATCATCATCCCATGGGAAACACACGCGCACTCATAGCAGAAATTTATCAATTAATGATATTTTATCAGATTTGTACAGCCAATCAGAGCCAATCACTCCTAATGTAGTCAATAAGGATGATGATGATGATGATAATTTTGGTGATGGTTCATGGGAATTCAAAGATGCTTCTTTTCAATCAAAGGCTCAAAATCAGAACTTGTCTTTTAAAGAAAAATTAGACAATTTCGTTGATTTTTATTCTAATTTAAAGAATGAGTTATGTATTGTTGCAAGACAACATCTTCATGGCCTAAAGGTTAGTCCATTACTAAAACTCTAAAAGTGTTATTAAATTTAAAGAATTGTTTTAGTAAATTTGTGATTATATTTATTTCTGTCTAGAAAGCTCAAAGTACTGCCACTCTTGCTGGTGAAGAGACAAAAGTGGCTGCCCTTGATAAAGAAATCCAGGTTTGTTTTTGTTTTTTTTTTTCTATATAAAATAATCATGTAATATTATGCAACAATAATAAAAATTCATTTATTGCAGGAGGTCTTTGAGAAGCTTCACCAAAAAGATATCATATCCACAGAAGTCCATGAAAATGATGACGTGGCACATGTTATTTCTCTTGAGCAATATATTAAAACTCTCAATGAGCCAGATTTTGTCACATTCGATTCAGAATATCACATTTCAAGAAGATTGTCACTAGTATGTGGTCATTATTTGTTATTTCATATAAATATGATATTATTATATTTTTATTAATTGGAATGGATTAAATCTAACTTTTTTCTTGTGATTAGGCAGAATCAGATCTTCAAACAGCCATTGACCTCATCAACCACATTACAACAGTGTTAAAAATTATAAAAGTAGCTACAAAGGGCAAACCATGTAATTATGTCACCGAATGGTGTAAGGTGATTTCAGTATGTTCTCAAGAACTTAAACATGGCACATGGATTTGGAAGCAATCATTACAAAAGAACATTCATACTCAAATACTCTCTGAACAACAAGGTACGTTGTTATAATTAAATAATGATTATCTTACTTGTTATAAGTTATAACACAATCTCAAATAATCTTTATTTTTTTTTTCAGGTAAACAGTTTGTTAACGCCCTTGGTGAGATTTATAGAGTAGTTGTGATTTTAGGAGCAGCAGTCACATTCTACAAGCCATGGATACTGATAAACGGTGTAAATCTAGAGGGGCTTTATGGTCTTTTAACAGAATGTGACTCACTCTGGTCAAATTCAGGACTTGAGGAGTTTATATCTGTTGACTCTTTATTGAAGTCCATTAAGCATATTCAAAATCTTGATGAAGTTGCAATTGCTAATGAAGTTTTTTCTCAAGAAAAATCTCAATGTCAGCTATCACTTTTATCACCAGGAGTCGTTCCAGGTGTGTAAATATATTGAAATTTATTACATGCAAATATATTGTAATTTTTTAACACAAGAAAGAAAACCAGACATGATTTTTTTGTGACATCTCTTATTTGTTTACTACAATTGTTTTTTATTTTGTATGCAGAAATGAAAATGGTGACATGGAATGGAGATACATATTTTGTAACACTTGCAAATTTATGGGCAAATTTGATCAGTATTGATCCTCCAAAGTTGACTATTCATGTTGGTTGACATATGAAGTTATGAACATCACATTACAACCAACAAACTGATTTTGCAGAAATTGCAACATCTTGTTAATTGCTATGATGACAGGAATAATCCCTGCAAAATTTGCAGGAAAATTTATATAAATGGCTTCAAGTGTTGTTCTTCAAAGGTATGTAGATGATGTGTGTGTTATGTAAGGGTAAATAGATTAGTTATTGTATGATAATTTTGCAGTTTGTTGTGGATTATAAGCTATAGTTTTCCAGCCATTGTTTGTTTTTGGAAATATTCTTATTTGAAAAGAAAAGGTTTATTTAGCTTTCAAAGTTACATGCCAAAAGTGACAATTGTAATGTTTAGGAGGGTGGGGGGTTTACAAGACTCTTTTAAGAATGTATTGTCAATGTAGAAGATGTAATACAAGTATATGTTATTGTTTTTGTGGTACTTGTGCAAGTGTTTTTAATAGTTTTATTTTGTTTAATTTAGTTTTTCTTTTGTAGTATGAGTTTTTATTCTTGTGTTTTCACTATTGTTGCATAACATGATGTTAGTGTAGCCTTTGTGAAAATATACATGTATTGCATTGTGGAAGCAACATAAAGAACGTGGATGGAGCCAGCCAATATCAACGCCCATACAAAATGTATGTCGATATCTATGTGTTTGGTGTGTTAATGTTGAACTGGATTTGAAGACATGTAGATTGTATTGATGTTATCACAATAGACAATGGTTGCCTTAGTAGGAGTTCTCGAAGAAGATTTCATATCCAACATGTTTTAGCGACCACATTAGCTACCCCTGATATTTAGCTTGATATTCAGCCTTGGCATTAGAATGAGTAATCACTTATTGTCGCTTAGAGGACCATGAAACAAGATTGTCTCCAAAAATACACAATACCCTGAAGTGAAGTAGAACGATACATCTGCCCTAATCCACATCCAAATACGTAGTGAGGGTGGAGTGAGTATGAGACATGTATATGAGGTTTCCTTTGAGGGCATGCACATGTGGCTCTCGTGGATCATGCATGTACAAACAGATATTTTGAATTACAAAAGAAATTTCGGAGGTGTTTAGGCTAGATTAGGGGTAAAAAGGTAAAATAAGTTTCCAACTAAATGCTTTTGACTTTTTTCTATCCAAGCATGTAAAAGTGTTTAGCAGTATCAAACCGTAATAAACTAACAAGTACTTAGAATGATCAATCCTAATTAGTTGAGTTTTTCAAGCTTATACATCTACCAAATTTCATTAACTTTCTTAACCAATGTCGAATCGACATCATTAAGTTCATTAAAAAGTTCAAATAATCAAACACAAAAGCAATAAAAATCCAAAGACACATCCTTAATTTCCCATATCTAAAACAGAAACATCAGAATTTATACCATTCAATATGAACCAGTGCAACAAATTGTTCAGCAATTACAAAGTTAGAAATCAAGTTCATATGCAATTTCAGATCAATACATGGCAAATTTGGCTTTTGTTTTTTCAAATACTTGTTCAGCAATAATTGCACCTTTCCCATCTGCTTTTTTAATCTCCAAATTAGCCTTCTGATAAAAACCAGTACCCCTCAAAGCATCAGCAATAAAATCATCAAACCCAATTGCAATTGCTGCTTCAGCTTTCGCCCCATAAACCAACCTCTGCAAACAAAAAATAAAATTTTTTAAAAATTTAAAAAGCTTCAAATATTGACATAAATAATTCAATATTTGAAGAGAACCTTAATTCTTGAAAGATGAATGGCACCAAAGCACATTGGGCATGGCTCACACGATGCGTATATTTCACAGTCTGAGAGCTCGATTTGGTTCAACTTTTTACACGCCTGAAATTAAACAAAATAAAAAATATAAAAGTTTAAGATACATATTATGCTGGACAGACTTTCTAGGGCTATTTTTAATTATGAAAATGAGGAGGGCATTCACGTCTTTTGCACAAGTACATGTCCTAACATTGTTCCACTTCTTTAAGTCTAATGCGTGTCAAAAACAGTACAAGACAGTCCTTTTCTGTTAACCTTTTTCAGTGGGACAAAAAGCTGCTATTTTTGTCTCATTCACATCTGTCAGCCAAACACAATACAAAACTGTCTTGTCATGTTAACCTTTTGAATGAAACAAAAACTGCAACTTTTGTCCCACTGACATAGTTTCAGTCCGAATCCAATACATGTCAAACACAGTACAAGATTATTAAACCATAGATAAAGTACATGAATTTGGATAAAAAAAAAAAGAGGAAAACCTCTCTTATTGCTGTAACTTCAGCATGTGCAGTTGGGTCGGTGTGTTTTAACACCATGTTATGGCAACTCACAACAACTTCATCATTGCGAACCACCACTGCCCCAAAAGGGCCTCCATCTCCACAATCAACTCCTTTATAAGCTTCTTCAACAGCTCTTGTCAAGAATTTGTGGTCTCTATCCTTCACAGCTGCTCAAAAATCACCAAAATTGGAATCTGTATAACTGATACGTTAAACACCTTTTATTCAAACATCGTATCTTTATCTTACCTTCCTGGTGGCCAGCAAAAGCAGAAGCAACAGCGATGGTTCCATCTTTAGCTTCAACAACTAATTAACAGAGAGAAGAACAATGAGGATCATCGTTAATGAAGAAACCAGTTAAAATATTGTGTTGATTTGAGACCATCTATGCTTGGTTGATGTATATCGGTTTGATTTTAACTCCGATTAAGGTTCAATTTTGACTTTTGGATTTCGAGTTTTAAATTCGCATCGGTTTGCACCGAGTTCATACCAGAGTCTCAATTTTGAAATAAGAAATCAGATAGTTGTCGATGCATAATCTATACTAAACTATGAGCACATCATTGACTTAGTTCCATCTTTGACGTTTACTCTTTTTCGTAAGCTATCAAGTCTAAAGTAATACTTCATGAGAAGATCTGGTACGTAAACGCAAAATTAAATTCAAACGTAAATATTTTAAAGCAATTCAACTACGAAATGTCAATTCAAATACCTAACAGAGGTCAATTGGGATCTGTTAGGTGAATACAATATTAAATTGGGGATGATCGGAAGAAGATCCACCACACACGAAGCAACAAATGATATAACTGAAGATCAGAAGATCGACTTGGACATTACATGATCAACAACATTTAAAGCAAAAGCAAAAGCGAATTGAAAAAAAGAAAGCCGATTTGGAGGGAAAGGCGATCTAAAGAGAAAAGAACGACTCACCGTTAGCATCCTCCATGTGGGGTTTCAGGAAAGGTGAGTTGGCGTTAATGGGTATGATTCGAACGAACACACAAAGGATGAATTTTGTAAAGATAACGTGAGAGAAAGAGATACGTGGAGGAAAGGAGGAAGTCTGTCCACTTATGCAATGCATCTACTCCCATTTTAAACCAGAATTTTGGATTTTGTTTATTCAAGTATTTTACTTTTCCAAGAAAGAGTTCAAATTGATCCTCAATAAAATAAAATAAAATTTGCTTGTATTATTTGAACATTTATAAAATACATTTGATGCTGTTCTTTTGATAATATAGAATGTTAATACAATCAAATCCTAAGCAATTCCTACATTAACTTGGTCTACGTATATAATATTTGTATATGTTCCTACTATATTTGGGATTCTATTGTTAGTATGTATTATTCGTTTTCTAGTTTAGGATATTTGTTGCACTCTTGCTCTTGACTTATGATTATATCTATTCTATAGTAGACCTATTGAGAAGTTAAAATGTCTCTTTCTTTACATTTGGATGTAGATATCTAGTTTTGTTTAACAATTTCTAATCTAATTCTAAACTATATAGATGTCTCTAGCGATTTAAAAGATATTCCATCATACTTTCATTTTAGTTTTTTCTTTCATTCGATTGGTTGTTTGGTGATAGAATAGAACACAAAGCAATAAGTTCCCAAACAGATATGCCAACAAATCACAGTCGTGTTTATATATGGGAAAAGATATTG
>CM042014.1:43846157-44101157 GCA_023525715.1 Cichorium intybus | reverse complement strand
CTTATGAGTTGCAACGAGGCAGAGACTTGAAAACTAAAATGTGATTATCTGATTTGTCTTTTGTGTGAAAGATACACGATTATCTACAAGTTAGAGGTTGCATGTACAACATAAAAACATGCATATATACAAGCTTATAAGGTTCTACGGTACAAATAAAAGAGCATATGAAGGCTTATTAGTTGACAGACTTAAACAGTTTATTCGGGTTAACCTAAACCCGAATAAATGCAATAATATCTACCAAAAACCCAACCCTATATATTGTTGGAATAAGGTGTCTAAGCGATAACTATAATTGATACATGTGTTTAAATTGATGACAACATAGTCCTTTTGGGTTGCCCTCATAATCTAGCAGAGGACAAGATTGCATATAGAGAGAAAGATTAATGTATTATGGAGATAATATATTAATCAGAAAAGGGGAGCGTGCGTGGTTAACCGGCACACTAATGGGGATCCATAAAGAGTGGTGATGGGTATCTCATGTCTTTATCATTGTTGATGGAGCGTGTGTGGATAACCGACATATCAATCGAGATGATAAGTGATATTGAGGTTACCAAGTAATTTGCATGGTTATTTCACATCTTATTTGTGATCCTCGGCATCTCAGTCACAAATAGAAGAGCATAATCCGAGATTAAACATGCAATTAACTTCGGTCCGTGAATCTCACAGATCTAGGAATTTCATAAGACTGAAATTGATAAAAGTATATCTACCTTAATGACCATTATGTTGTGATTACGACATCCCTCTTCACACCATAGTTGGGGCATTTTGGATCCTAACCTTATTAAATATTAATTGGGTAATTATTTATAACGACAAAAGTTAAACTAATAAAATTTGATTTTATAGATGTCTGAAGATAGTGTCAACTCTCCTCCTCCTCCTTCTACACTCATTACTGAGGACCTCAGGAAATTCTGACTAAATATGAACAAATAACTGGACTAAACTACGTGGATTGGATCCGCCAATGGAGATTGGCTATGCGATACGTAGACAAAGAATACTTATCGACTTTCCACTTCCCAGCCTACCTAAGCATGGTGTCACTCAACAGCTGATTGACCACCAAAACTTCCTGATTAATGAGGGCGAAGAGGTTCGTCTCCTCATGTTATTAACCATTGACCCCGCCATCCGTAGGGATTTTGAATTCCTAGGGCCATGTGAGTTAATAAAACTGATTCAGGAAAAGTTCCAAGAACCGGTTATACAGGAAAAGCTTAGGATCTACAAGAAGATTAGTAAGACCAGGCTGAAGAGGGAGGAAAGGTTGGTGAACATTTCCTCAATATGGAAGAAAACATGGAAGAACTATACCAGATTGGTCACCCTATGAATCATGAGATGAGCATAAACTGTTTACTTGCCTCTCTGACCAAAGAGTATGAACCGTTTATACAAATATACGAAGAGAGGGAAGATCACAAGACCTTCAGGGAAATGTTTCCGATGTTGACTCTCTATGAGTCGTTCATGAAGAAACATAGTTCAGGAGTGGGTCCAGCTTGGAAGCGCATCAGGAGTCCACGGGGCTAGGTATAGTCACAAGAAGATTGGAAGACACTCCAAAGCCAAACAGTTTGGCAACTCAGGTATATCTAAAAACTCAAAAAAAAACTCTTTATCCTTAATTCCTTGATACAAGATGTGATTGTCACATTTGCTTTGTATGCAGGTCTCAGTAGGACATAGGGCATTAACGCATGGGAGCATATTCGGATTGGATCTGGAGCTCGTGCATTTTTGGAGTTTAGTTAGATATTTTTTGATATTGTTATTAGTCAGTAGATGTTATGATATTGTTTTCACATAGTGCATTGTTTAAGTATATTTTTGATTTAATAAAAGTTATTTTCTTTTAAAACATGATTGTTTATATTATCCTTGAAATGTTGTGTGATTGTATTGACTAATAACTTGAACGTTGATGTATCCAAAGTGTATTTGATTTATGGATTGTGTTTGTATGATTATTAAGATAAGTTTTATAAAAATTACTTCAACCAAATGTCCAGTTGGACAGGACTTTGGAATCATTTGACTTAGAGTCACTTTATGAAGTTAGTTCTTGATAAAATTGGTTATTGCAAGAAATGAATCAACTAAGGATCCGATGGATAGGATATTGGAATCATCTGACTAAGATTCAGATGATGAATTCATATCTTGAGCTATTAACAAAGTCATAAAATTTACATAAGAATGTAAAAGACATTAAGATTACGAGCAAAGAACACAATGATTATTGTTAATTGCTCAAATCATCAAGTAAAACACAAATTAGTAATACTTGTCAAACAGTATGACAAATATGACTTCACTTATCAGAATAAGTGACTGTTTGAAACCTTGAATTGTTCAAAGATTTCAAAGGAAGTATAAGATCAATAAGGAAAACCTGAGTAAAACACAACTGAGAAATTGTTTCACAGTTCTTCCTCTTCCAAGAACATTAATGGTTATAATGTGTCTTAGGGAAGAGAAACCGAGCGTCGGTCAAAACAGTTTTGATCCTCGATGTATCAGATACACTTCCAATAAGTTTTGATAAATCAAGACCTTCATCCAGTCAGACAATAAAACCATATTCAAACCACATCTTAGACTAAGAAGGTTGCACAGACACCATCTGAAGTGTAAAGCAGGGTTCACCCATACTTGTACACGGATAATTGTTCAGGGTCATGAAGCATTCGTCCGAACCACATAACATGTCTGAACTTTTTCAGAAGTGTCATTTCATTGGCCATCCCGGCTGTACCTGTGAATGTGGAGTCCTTTTAGAAAGAACTCACATTCTAAGGAAACAGTGGGAGCTGAAATAATCCTGAAGGAGTTCAAGGGTTAGCCAATTGAATAAACCTCTAGTCATCACTAAGACCTGACCAGGAATCAGATTCTTGTTAAACCTGACATATCCTTCTCTTTACAAACTAGCAGTGTAAGTCACCATCATAAGGAGTTATGATCTGGGTGACATGCCGGTTAGTGGTAATACACTAAAGTTGGCATTAATAAGCAATCCTGCTACTTGGAAGCATTGGTGAGCCCGGTTGCGACCAAATAAGAGAACTTAAGAGCAAGACTCATTCTATGCTGTGATTTGACTGATTTCACACCTGGTCTAAAAACCAGTAGGAGTAATTGAATCACCAAATAGAAAACAACATAGATAGAAATGTACATACATTCTAAACAATAATGGTTGAGTGATGCAATACTCATAGTCATGTGATTGACTATGAGAGAAACGCTCTCAACGAAACTAAGACAAATCTGAAAAGATGTTGTTTGCTATGACTACACTTTGCAAGTCATAGCAAGATCGGATGATCTAAACCGCTTTCCTGAAATGGAAAACCACAAGGGTTGTGTAACACCCCTTATCTCAAACCATATTTAAAATACAAATACAGTTTTCAAACATAATTTACAACTCGTGACTATAAAATAGCCACTTAAATTTTTTTGATTTATTTTATTTTACAAACTTAAAACTTGAGGGGTATTATAGACTCAATACAGATAACCATAATTTAAACTTACAGTGTACAATAACGGTCCCAACTGCAACTCTCGCTCCCTTCACCTAAGTACATAGCATTTCAAAAACATAGTATACGTGAGACATAAAGTCTCGTGAGTAATATGGGTTTAGACCCAAAACTTTTCTATTCTAAACTTGAAATATCAAAAGTACATTGCTAAAAACTGATTTATTTCATAAATCTCAAAATAACTTTTTCTTCTTTACTTTCAAACTCTAGAAAAACTTTCTTTTATAAAACTGCTTTCTTTCTCATTTTCTTGTGACCAACTGAAACTTATGAATTAAGTTAATTAATTCATTCAACTAGCTCCCCTCGCGGGACAGAACAGATCTGCCCACTCGGTTTGCTCATTCTGTCTCCCCTTTGTGACTTGGAACAAATTCAAGCACAAGGGTATGCTAAGCTAGACAACTACTTCGCGACGGGAGGTACCATCCCAGTAGTGTCTTCTGATCCCCGATTATGTGGGTGATCCTAGTCCGGACAACTGACTCTTACTTCTTTCTTTCTTTAATTCTTACTTCATTTCATCTCAAATTGGTCAAAATGGGACACAATTTGTAAATAACTTTTATTCAAAATACTTTCAAAACTACTCTTGACATCTTAGTTCCTATAAGGAACTTCTTTCAAAATACTTTAAAAATCTACTTAATTTCAAAACTATTTTCCAAATTTTAGTATTTATAAACATTTGGAAATCTTACTTTTCTGAAAATAACATTTTTCTATGCACTATAGAAATCCTCATAAAACTCACCTTGACGTTGTTACAAATTTCTAGGCTTCTCGTATTCCTTTCCCTTTTCCGTGCTCAACCACGTTTGAAGCACCACCTATACAAGTATTATAAATACTCAATAAATACATATTATAACTGATTTTTACAATTCTAAGGTCTCGTACGTCTCAACTCTAGGTTATAACAAATGTATAACCACTAATAAACTCGTTTTATAACTTTCACCGAAATACGCGTATTTTGCTACAGCATCCCCGAGAGGTCGTATTTCAGTTTTGACACTTTTACATGAAGTCTTAAGCCATATTAGACTTGTGTACCAAATTTGGGATTAATCGGACAAGTTTAGCTTAAATCCCAAAATCAAGTTTTAACAATATACTTTGAAATTAGCCACTGCCGCTACAGTGATTTTTCCGCAAGGTCGGATTGCAAATTTGAAAGTTTCTTACAAGTTTTCATACCATTTTAGGGCTATGGTATGAATTACAGACCAAACGGATACGCCTAGCATTGATTTCAAAACTCAAAAATTGGACAGGAGCCTGCCCAGTAAGAGCACGACTCATGCTCTTTTTACACTAGGGTTGGCACGACTCGTGCCTAAAGTAGATTGCTATTTCTTGGTTCTACAGGAAGCACGACTCGTGCTTGTCTAGGCTTTAAAATGACACGACTCGTGCTTGTCTGCAGACTCAGTTTTTAAGTCCGATTTTGTGCTACAGACCTCTATTTTGACCTGTTAAGCACTTAATACATATCTTAATCGTTTTACTATCATTCCATGACTAAAACCCTTGCTTTACATCAAGTTTTAAGCCATGGAATCACTGATTCCAATTCCAATTTCATCCAAACCCGTTTTTGATATTTTGCACCAAAATTTCATCTTTTTTAAATTAACCACTTAGGAGTGTCTTAATACATCCTAAGTGATCATTTGGACCTAACAAAACCATAAAAACCAGCTTTGATCTTGAAAAACCCGTTTTTAGTGTTCTTGGCCAAAATTACCATTTCTTAGCTTTTAACACATTTAAGTGTTAGGATATGCTAAATGGATGATTTTGAGCAAGACAAGATCACTAGAACCATGATCTCTGGAAAATCAGAAGTTGAGGTTGGTTTCCCGTTCAAGAAATTTGAGTTCTAGGGTTAGGATAATACCTCTTGGAGCTTGGAATTACTAATTCCTAAGCTTTTGTTATTGATTCTTGGCAACGATCCTTGAATTTTCTTCTCCCCGTGTTCTTCCTGCTCACTCACGCTCTCTCTAGCTCTCTCTGAAGTGTCTACTGATTTCTAGGAGAATGAGAGTTTAATTCTCATTTTATAATTAAATTTTTATAAAAACTTTACATTTTAGTCCTAAACTTTCACTTTCTTTACATAAATGGTCCTAAGACCCAAATTCTTGCAACAATGTCCCATTAACTTCCAACTTGACATTTTCTTAACATTTTTGGTCATTTTCATGTCAAATGACCATTTTGCCCTTTTTCGGCTAAATTCACTATTCACGCGATAAATCTCAAAACTTCACATAATCTTTTATTTATTATTATATTATGTTACAAATACATACTATTACACATAATAGTCATACAATATGACAAAAGACGGTTTTACCCTTTTTGACTTTTTCACGGGTTCTTACAGGTTGTGTGTAAGACACAACCAGTAGGTTTTTGAACATGCCGATACAAAAGGTACATAGCCCCGAGATTCGTCGGACGGGCACCTCGCTCAGAAGGATCTTTGGATTCCCAGAATATGCCAAAAGTTTAGATTTTGTGAATAGTCTGAAAGAATCCTATGATTATGTCAAAAATTCTGGATTCTGTGAATAGTCTGAAAGAGTTCCAGAACTATGTCAAAGCTAGTGGGAGTATCATTAAAATCTACCTTTTATGTTTGTTGGTCACATACCATTTCTTAGAAATATCTCTTATCGTTACAAAGTGTAATTGAGAGATGATTTGCTATGAAAGGTCTAAAGGAAATATAATGTACTCAAGTGGTTACCAGTATCTATCAGATAGATTAAGTCGTCAGTAAAGAACTTGCCAGTGTAAGCATGATATTGATAATACTCAAGATGCAAGAAAGGAGTTTCTTAAAAGCATGATGCAAGGATAATGAGTAATCCTTAAATTCTGAAAGAGTTCAGAATAGAACTAAACTCAGATTCAATGAGCTGCCACAAATTGAATCGATCATATGTGTCATGGAATAATCCTAATAACTTAATGCTTAGAGCATAGTAAGTTGGATTCAGGAGACAACCTGGCTGAGATTGATTCTAATCCATGTCTCAAGTCTGAATGATATCTTGTAAGAACGAAGGATCATATGATCACTTATCTTAGGACATATAACTGACTGGGTCAGAGTTCGGCAGCAGCTTTTGGAAGCTACAATTTGCTGATCAATTTAGCAATCACATTGTATTATAGTTATAGACTTATCCAAGTGGGATACTGTTGGATTAAGGTGTCTAAGCCATAACTATAATTGATACATGTGTTTGAATTGATGGTAGCACAGTTCTTTTGGGTCGCCCTCATAATCTAGAAGAGGACAATATTGCATATAGAGAGAAAGATTAGTGTATTACGGAGATAATATATTAATCAGAAAAAGAGAATGAATAATTTGTTAATATACTATGAGAATAATATATTAATTAGAAATTATGATATTTAGTTAAATATTAATCAAAAATTAATTTGGAATTAATTTTGGGATTAATTAAATATGCATGGATTGAATTATAATTGTTCAATAGTTGAGCAATTGGTATATATATATATATATATATATATATATATATATATATATATATATATATATATATATATCGTAAATATATATGTATATATATTTAATTAAGGAGCTTTTCTTATTTATGGTAATGATAAGTCAACTAGCTTGTATGATAAGTGGGTTATCATTTCAGAAGCTTAATTATGACAGTTATATGCCATAAGGCTTATCAGTATTGGAGTATAAATATAGGCCCTCCCACCCCATAAGTTCACACCATTCTAAGGGTTCTCCACCCTTTTTCTCTCTTGCTTTCTTGCTTGCCAAGGTGTTGGGTGTGAGCCATTAGAGGCATTACATTTATAGTGCTAGCTTCCAAGAGATCTAAGGATCAAAATGTTAGTTTTTTTTATGAAATTTTGATTCTTATTTTGTTCATAGTTATAGGTTCAATATGATGAAAATATAGATCCTTAGGGTGCATGTGAACTTAAGTGCTTTAGGTTCATAGTTTGCTTAAAACCCAACATATATGTCATAGGTTATTCAGGTTAACTGGACAAACTCCATTTCAATTTTAGACCCAATTAAATCAAACCCTATTTGTCTTATTTGGGTTGAGGTTTAGATCGAGTTAATGAGTTTAAAGCTTTTTGATATCCCTAGTTATATGTAGTAGTTATGAGTCATTCACATGAGTATGCCAGAACAATATTTTTCTACTAACTTACATGCAATGTCGACATATTTATACATACTTAATCATGTTTTGTAAAAGTTGGAGATAAGTAACTGTCAAATTCGATTCTATATCGTTTTACACTAGATTAAAATTAAAAACTATAATCAAGAGAGTGTATACATGTTTTGTTCTTAATTGAACATCTAAGATATTTGATTGTCAAAATATCAAATTAACATAAGTAACTTTTAGTAGGACTTACAAAAATTCCCTTATTGATGGATAATTCATTGAAGTTTCTTTAGGCATATACATTAGGGCTTGTAATGTTACAAGATAGTCAAATTTAAATAATAGAAATGCAAAAAGTCTCTTAGGCATATACATTTGGGGTTAGAATGTTATAAAATAGTCAAATTCAAACAATAGAAATGCAAAAAGATCTTAAAGAACTAAAAGTGTCTGTTAGAAATAATCCAGGGACCTTTTTGTGTAAAAAAAATACTAAGGCTGCCTTTGGTTGCGGAAAACTGTTTTCGGGTTTCTAGAAAAAATTTCGGAAAATGGAGTTCAGTTTTCAGTTTCATTTCAGTCGAAAACGCGACTGCTTAATCTAATTGAGTTTTCGTTTTCGGTTTTAGAAAAATAAAAAACTCGTTTGGATGTGTATTTTCTGTAAGTTTTCATTTTCTATTTTTTATTTCAAATAATACATAACATATTTGAACACCTACACCCACCCACCCTCGACACGTACCCCCACCCCACACACTACCTACCAGTACCTACCCCACACCCTACCCTATCTACCCTACCCTACCCTTCACACTCACCCCAAAACCTACCCCGTACCTACCTCCACACCCTACCCCTATCCCCACACCCTTCCTACCCCTACCCATAATACCCTACCCTACCTACCCCACCACACTTTCCACACTCACCCCCACATCCCTAACATATCCCACCCACACCCACCCGCCCACCAAAATAACACAATATTTAACAAATTCGAACATTAAATATTAGGTGGGTAGGGTAGGGGTTATGGTGGAGTAGGGGTTAGGGTGGGTTAGATGGGGTAGGGGTTAGGGCGGATGGTGGGTGGGGTGGGGGTTGGGTTTGGGGTGGATGGTGGGTGGTGGGTAAGATAGGAGTTAGGGATGGGGTGTGGGTGGGGTGAGGTGTGGGTAAAGGTCGGGGTAGGGTAGGGGTTGGGTTTGGTGGTGAGGTGGGTGGTGGGTAGGATAAGAGTTGGGGTGGGGTGTGGGTGGGGTGAGGTGTGGGTAAGGGTCGGGGTGGGGTGGGTAGGGTAAAGGTTAAGGTGGGTGTAGATGGTGGTGGGTGGGATAGGGGTTGGGTTAGTGGTAGGTGGTGGGGTGGGATATGGGTTGGGGGTAGGGTGAGGTGGGGTAAAGTGTGGGCGTATGATAGGTGAAGTAGGGGTTGGGTTTAGCAGTAAGGGGTTAGGGTAGGGGTAATGGGTTAGGGTCGGTAGAATGGGTGTTGGGATAGGGGTTGGGTTAGTGGTGAGGTGGGGGTGGGGTAGGGGATTAGAGTGAATAGGGTAGTGTGGGGTGGGGGTTATGGTGGATGGGTGGATATATGTATAGGGTTTGTATTTTAGAAATAGAAAACTATGGAAAACTACAATTATTAATTTTTCAAATTTGGAAAATGGAAAATTTTCGATTTGTTGAAATTTTTTGGAAAAGTTGATTAATTAAACTTGTTTTTTAACTTTTCGTTTTTTTAAATTTTCTTAAAATATTAGAAAATTTTCTGTAAACAAAGCAGGGTAAATTTAAGTTATAAGTTGATTTATGAAAGAGAAAAAGACTAAAATAGCCTAATCTCATAAGTGTTTTTCTCAAAAAAGCACAAATTAAGACCCATTCATCAAAATAGCCAAGCATTTAGCAGATGGCCATTGTCATCTGCTGACTCCTCTCATCATATGCTAAATGCTTCCCAAGGCTTCAGAAATCTGCTAACTCCTCTTCATGGGCTGCGAAATGCTCTCCATGGGCTGCTAAATGCTTGGCTACCGGCCCATCAGCCCAAGTATATAAACCGGAAAAAAAGTCATTTTTTTGTTACCGTAGACGAGAGCATTTAGCAGATGACGAGAGCATTTAGCAGATAATCTTGAGCATTTAACAGATGACGAGAGCATTTAGCAGATGACCTTGAGCATTTAGCAGATGACAATGAGCATTTAGCAGATGACATTAGCATCTGACCAAGAACCCTAACCCTATCCTTGACCATTTCGCAGGTCACACAAGCGATTTAGCAGGTGAGGGAGAGCATATAGCGTGACATTCCAAAATAATGAGATTTCGAATTTTTTTATATAGTCGTTCCATGAGCATTTAGCAGACCATGGAGAGCATTTAGCAGATTTCGGAAGCCTTGGGAGCATTTAGCAGATGATGAGAGGAGTTAGCAGAGCAATGACCATCTGCTAAATGCTTGACTATTTTAAGAATAAGCCTTAATTTGTGCAAAATAACTGTGGATTAGTGCTAAAAAGGATGCGCTCCACCGTGTGGATGACGGAGTGCGGTTGCTCTCCACGGTATTGGTGGCGGGGTGGGGTTGCGATATTCCCAACCGTCCACCGTGGTCTTCGAGGTCCCGATTAGACCAGAATTTTTGTCGTAATAACCTTCTGATATAACATCCACTCCTTTTCCTTCGGCTAGCTTCACGTTTCGTGGCGCATGGACATCAATCGAATCTCAGAGGTGGTTAATCGTTTTAGTGGTCGGATAACTCGAAACTTTTATTCTGCTGAAGCAATGGCCAGAAATCGGCCACATCATTTCAATCATCTGTCCAAATCAATCAAGCGTTCACTTAGGTAAGCAAATTTTAACCTCATTTGAGTAACATTAATGAACGACAATACCATTTCCTTCGCTCATTAGCGTTCTGTTTGGTACTCGTAGACCCCACTCACCTTCTACTTTCCATTTTAGTTAAAAAACCTCACGTTTCTTTTCGTTGTTCTAGTAACTAGTTTCCATCATTCGCATGATACATAAACTGCAAATTGCTGTTCTGTGGTTAAGATTTTGAGCCATTCTATTTGAAGCTACAACCTCAATCTTCAACGCAAACCGCAAGTGGTTATATATAGCTAACTGTGATACAAACTAGAACATTTGAATCTGGTTTGGAGCCATGTTTGTAGAAGCTACAACTTCAATTGTGAATTTATCACCATGTTTTGGTTTGAAATCAGGTTACAAGCATCAATCAACTCGAGTCTCTGTTAGGTGCACTGGAACAGCAGCAGATTCATCTGTTTTGCAGTCTACAGATTCAGTTAAAGTAAATGGAGTTTCTTCAAATAAGAGAATCGAGTCTCTGAATGGTGTTGAAAGGAGGGAGGAGTTCCTTGATTCAAATGTCATCGATAACAAAAGTAGCTTGAAAGAAGAAACACTAGAACCTTTGTGGGATGATGGCTATGGAACTCAAAGTGTGAAAGATTATCTTGATTTAGCTAAAGACATAATCAAACCTGATGGTGGACCTCCCAGATGGTTTTGTCCAGTGTTTGCAGATGGAAACGACACTCCTTTACCCAATTCTCCCATTCTTCTGTTTTTGCCTGGTAATTTCATTTTTGAATCGAGTGTAACTGTGTTTATTATAATCCCACTCTTTAATTTGTTTAAACTTTGGTATTTTTATATAGGAATGGATGGTCTTGGTTTAGGCCTCATTTTGCACCAAAAGTCTCTTAGAAAGTGAGTGAAGTCTTTTTCAATTCATTCAACACATATTTCCACTTTCTAAATTACATATATATAAGTATTTATTTGTTGTTTTTGTTGTTTATAATGAAGGGTTTTTGAAGTTCGATGCTTGCACATACCAGTTCAAGATCGAACACCATTCGAAGGTCTTACATTTTCTTGTTTATATGATCACATTACTTATCCATAACACATCAAAACCCTTCATAATTATATCATTTACTTATGAAGATTTGGTGACATTTGTGGAGAAAACCTTGAGGTTTGAACATTCTTTATTTCCAAGTAGACCGATATATTTGGTTGGAGATTCTTTTGGTGGATCTTTAGCACTTTCAGTTGCTTCACGTAATCCAACGATTGATCTTGTAGTTATACTATCAAATCCAGGTCAGTTTAACAAAAAAATTCTACCTTTTATATAACTATCATCTATACTTTTATTTTTAAATAACAATCAATTTAAATTATCCATTTCAGCAACTTCATTTGACAGGTCACAGCTGCAACCTATATTTCCTGCCTTGGAGTTCATGCCTGATGCACTTCATTCGACAATTCCTTATCTTCTTAGCTTTGTTATGGGTACATAATCTGTTTCTATTATTGTTAATTACCATTATTAATTTATTATTATATTATTATTATTATTAAATGTTGTTATCTTATTAGGCGATCCTATAAAGATGGCAATGGTGACTAATGAAAGCTCACTTACTCCAAATGTTGCGAAACTAGCTGACAACCTTACTGCTTTGCTTCCTCGCCTTTCGGTAAATGACCATTTTACCCTTACATTTCAACAAAACAATTTTCACAATATTCATCGTTGGGAGGAAAAATGAAGAATGGAAAATAGGGGTTGTCTGATATTATTCCAAGATTAAGTACTAAACTTATTAAGCTCATTAAGTCAAAAGAAACAATTCAATACTTCACTTGCTTATTTTTTATTTATTTTTATTTGATTGTAGGGTTTGTCTGATATTATTCCAAGATCAACACTTTTATGGAAGTTGAAAATACTTAAATCTGCTGCTGCATATGCTAATTCTCGCCTCCATGCTGTTAAAGCTGAAGTGTTAGTACTTGCAAGGTTAGTTTCATTTGGGACTTATTATTTTTATTTATAAAAACTTATAAATAAAATTTTCTGTATTTTAAATATTGTATATGTATTTTAGTGGCAAGGATAACATGCTTCCAAGTAGAGATGAAGCTCAAAGGCTTTCAAGAACATTGCAAAACTGCAAAATATGTTACTTTAAGGACAACGGCCACACTCTTTTACTGGTACTCACTAATTTAAATTTCGGAATGCAAGGGTAAAATGGTCATTTAGTCTAGAAAAGAAACAAACATTATATATACAACACTTTATCAAGACACACATCATTTCCCATTCAACCATTTAATTTGAAAAAAAAAAAAAAAAAACTTCTTTTCATTCACTAATCAAATACAATTTTGTTTTTTTAGGAAGACGGAATTAATTTATTAACAGTAATTAAAGGAAGATTAAAATACCGAAGAACATGGAAACACGACTTTGTAAAGGACTACACACCACCTAGCATGTCGGAATACAAAAGTGGCCTTGCAGGAAACGGGTAAATATTTCATTATTTAAACATGTATAAATTATAATGTATAACATAATTTATAGGGATATATTCAGGAAAGTCCTTACATTTTGACACTGTATTCGATTAAGCCCTAATTGTTTTTTTTATTCAATTAAGCCCAACAATTTTTTAAATGTTTACAATTTTAGTTATATATAAAAAGGAAATATTCATTAAAGTCCTTACATTTTGACCATTTAACAATTTAGAGTTGAATTTTTAGTTTTTATTCAATTAAGTCCTTACGTTTTGACCCTATACATCATCAATTGTAAAAATATAAAAACGGCATAACCAGCTACTATCCAAAATTGTAAACATTTAACAAAATGTTGGGCTTAATTGAATAAAAAAACCAATTAGGGCTTAATCGAATATAGGGTCAAAATATAAGGACTTTCCTGAATATTTCCCTAATTTATAAGAAAACATTTTGATTTTCTTTTATTTTAAATTTAGGTGGTTTCAATTTGCTACGAGTCCAGTGATGCTTTCAACTTTAGAAGATGGAAGAATAGTGAGAGGTCTTGATGGGGTCCCAAATGAAGGTCCTGTTTTGTTAGTTGGTTACCACATGCTTATGGGATTAGAACTCGCACCACTTATTTTAGAATTTTTAAGAGAAAAAAAAGTGATCGTCCGTGGTGTGGCCCACCCGGAACTTTTTGAACAAGGTTCTAGAAGCGAGCTTCCGGAATTTTCATATTTTGATTTAATGAAAGTGTTTGGTGCCCTACCCGTTACCCCAACAAACCTCTTCAAATTATTCAAATCTAAATCTTTTGCACTTTTATACCCCGGTGGTGCACGTGAGGCTCTTCATCGTAAGGTTTGTTAATTTTTTATTTATTTTTTATTTTTTTAAATTTCATAAATACATATAATTTTGCTAAATTACAGGGCGAGGAATACAAGTTGTTTTGGCCTGATCAACCAGAATTTGTACGAATGGCAGCAAAATTCGGGGCGGTTATTGTCCCATTTGGAGTTGTTGGAGAAGATGACATCACCGAGGTAACAAAACCATTAAGAATTTGTGGTTTTATTGTTGCCTAAAATTGTGACCATGATAATTACTTTGACTTTTTCAATTTAGTTGGTTCTTGACTATGACGACATGATGAAAATCCCCGTGCTAAACAACTACATAAAGAAATCAAACGAAGAGACCGTCAATATAAGGTGAAATACAATACTTCCCTTTTGATCTTATCTACTAATTCAGAAAGAACAACTTAACAGAGAAAGTAAGTCAAATGTACCGTTTTTTTGGTCAATGGCGCGATTAATGTGTTTTGGTTTTAGGGCTGACGTGGACGGGGAAGTTGGGAATCAGGATTTATTCCTTCCGGGCCTTGTACCGAAGGTACCGGGTCGGTTTTACTATTTATTTGGGAAGCCTATACAAACAAAAGGAAAAGAAAAAATGTTGAAAGAGAGAGAAAACGCGAAAGAAATGTATATGGAAATAAAGTCTGACGTGGAAAAGAGTATGGCTTATTTGATTAAGAAGCGAGAAGAGGATCCGTATCGTGGGGTTGTTAATAGGGTTGTAAATCAGCCGATTTCAACCCCGGTGCACCAGATCCCGACTTTTGAACCTTGAGAATGTATATTTTAAAAAGAAATAAAATACCGGTTATAAGTTGTCAAAGCATGTAAATCACAGGGGTATTTTGGTAATTCAAGCTAGAAAGGTACTAGATTGAGAAAGCACCGCGGAAAAATGTTTTGATTTAAAAGGGGATATTTTTAGGAAAAAGGTAAAGGGAAAACAAAAGATAGAAGGTACGAATTTTACTTGATGGGGTTACTCTTTTAAGAAATCACACAATCACTTATTCACTGCCAGTTTTGACCGTTTGTAAAATCTCTATACGTATTATCTAATTGTATAAAAAGTAACGTAAGTTTAAATCAATCTTTTGTTTTTTAAATATAGTTATAAATTGAATTATTATGGGTTTATGTTATAGTGTAATCCAACAATGGATCTACCCTTTAATAAGTCTATTTCTATTTTGTATAATCGGTTTCTTATTTAGTTATAGATTATAACATATGTCTTCAAGTATTGTTTTTTGAATTTTGGTTTTAAAATGAGAATTGACTGAAAATGAATTTATTAGGGTAAATTGCATAAAAGTCACTAAGTTTTACAATTTTCTCGATTTTGACACAGCATTTTTAGTTTTTGTAATTAAGTCATTATGTTTTCAGAAAAGTTGCAATTAAGTCTTTATGTTTTCCAAAAAGTTGCAAAAATGATCATATGACCGGATGGTAACAGGTTACCAGGTCATATGGTCAGATTTGCAATTTTTCAGAAAACATAATGACTTAATAGCAAAAATAAAACATAGTGTCAAAATCAAGAAATCTGAAAAAGTTAGCGACTTTTAGGGTTTATTTCATAAAAAACCCTAAATTTTCAACTTTTTTCTGTTTAAACCTAAAACTTTATTTTTTTTTTTCAAAAAAAAAACCTAAATTTTGGAGAAACTTTTTAATTTATCCCCTTAACCGGTTTTACAGGTTATACATACCTTTTTTTTTTCAGAAAAAACCCTAATTTCTTTTTTTTTTCCGGAAAAAACCCTCAATTTCAGTGATTTTTTCACCAAAAAAAATGTTTCTTCGTTTTTGTAATTGACATAACTTTCATATACGATGTCCAAATTCTACGAACTTTATATTCCTGGAAAGATCGTAAGTAATACTACAACTTTGCTTTACTGACTTTTGTTTGAATATGTTCAGATATTTCGCTACACTGACTTGTTTTCTTATAATAGCTGTATATCTTGCATACGAGCTTTGTTTTCGACGTTCTATAAGTCGACAGATTCGTAAACACGAATACATCGTGTAATGAATATTATTCAAGTTAATTTAGGCATTTACGAGTTTATCCACAAGTTAAACGATTTTTCAGGGATTTTTTTACAAAGAAAATTATTTTTCTTCGTTTTTGTAGTTGGCATATCTTTCTTGCGACCCCGTCTGTAACATCCGTCAAATTTGGTCAACAAAGGTCAACCAGAGCGCAAATTAGGATAATACATTGAAATATAATTTTCATAACTTTCCTAATGTATTATTGGAAATTATAATACTACAATACGCTATTTCGAATCAATTATCGAGTAAACGTTATAATTTCGAATAATAGACTATAGTAGCGTAAAATTCGATAAATCATACAAATAATATTTTGGTTTAAATAATATTCATTACACGATGTATTCGTGTTTACGAATCCGTCGACTTATAGAACGTCGAAAACAAAGCTCGTATGCAAGATATACAGCTATTATAAAAAAACAAGCCAGTGTAGCGAAATATCTAAACATATTCAAACAAAAGTCAGTAAAACAAAGTTGTAGTATTACTTACGACCTTTCCAGTGATATAAAGTTCGTAGAATTTGGACATCGTATATGAAAGTTATGTCAATTACAAAAACGAAGAAACATTTTTTTTTGGTGAAAAAATCACTGAAATTGATGGTTTTTTTCGGGAAAAAAAAAAAGAAATTAGGGTTTTTTCTGAAAAAAAAAAAAGTATGTATAACCTGTAAAACCGGTTAGGGTGATAAATTAAAAAGTTTCTCCAAAATTTAGGTTTTTTTTGAAAAAAATAAAGTTTTAGGTTTAAACAGAAAAAAGTTGAAAATTTAGGGTTTTTTATGAAATAAACCCTAAAAGTCGCTAACTTTTTCAGATTTCTTGATTTTGACACTATGTTTTATTTTTGCTATTAAGTCATTAGGTTTTCTGAAAAATTGCAAATCTGACCATATGACCTGGTAACCTGTTACCATCCGGTCATATGGTCATTTTTGCAACTTTTTGGAAAACATAATGACTTAATTGCAAAAAGTAAAAATGCAGTGTCAAAATCGAGAAAATTGGAAAACTTAATGACTTTTATGCAATTTACCCAATTTATTATTATTATTATTTTGCATAATTTGCTGTTATGATTATAAGTGTATACTAAAACGGAAGTTATCGAAAATTTGACATTTAAACTACCATGGTCAATGGATCTCAATTATTTGCGCATATTCAGTTGGGAAATACTCTTGATATTTTTAATAATAAAAATCGTGTACCAAATTTGATTGTTTTGTGTTTCTTCATTACAATCTAAAAAAAGCCTAAAATTAAAAGCACACCCTATAATTATATAAATTATGATATGTTTGTCTGATTTTAAGTTCGACCAACTCCAACCCCAACACTATAAATTATGCTATTTTCCTTTAAAACTTACATTATAACTATAGTCTACTCCAATCATAAAATTTACACTAAAAACATGTTTTAATATTATAACTCTTATATGATAATATACTAACCATAAAAGATCAAAAATCAATTAAAATAATAATATTATAATAAAAATGATTTTAATGTGATTAAATACGCATCACTTTTGGTGATCACTTTGTAGTAGATTTTATGTCATTTCACTTTTTCAATGAGCGTTGAATTTAGTCTTGCTTATAATATATTAGATGTTAATATCGTCTCCATCAAATTATTCTTTATTTTGTTTGCTGTTTATTGGACAAAGTAGTACTATTGGCATGATTAGATTAGAAGTCGGTAAAACGTAGCAATCTTGAAAATTATGATATAAACATATACACTCCACAATCATTTGTCAATTTACAATTGGCCCGGAAATATCATGTCCAATCACGTTTCTCTATTGAAATAATATTTGAACAAAAAGTCAAGAATATTGGATCAGTCATTGTTGGGCCTCGATCTCGATCTGATTTTTTTTTTGTTTGGAATCGTAAAATGATTATATAAAAACTAGTCTAGCAAGATGTTAGGTAAAAGCAACAATTACAAGAAGTTTACGACACGTACTGAATTTAATCTAATTTATCGAATTGATTTAAAATTTATTTATTGTATTATAAAACTAGAAAAATGATTGTGACACTATAAAATAAAAAATAGTGGATTTTCTTGTGACTTCCCCATATGTTGTATCGTCGCGAAACTTTCAAATCGTTCAAAATAGTTTAAGAATGGCCGCATCAAGACACTTCCTTTGCGTTGTAGTACTCCGAGCAGCTCATGAATTTTAGAGTATTAAAACTCCACCATCTCGCCAATTGAGACCAAATGCCAAAAGCAAATGGGCATGTGAAAAACTTGGATTCAATCATTTCTATAGTCGTGTTACATAGCGGACGTAAGAGAAAATCCAGATCAATACCTCTCTTATCAAATATTAGAATTAATTGATAGTTTGTTCAACTTAAGTTTCCACGGTTAAACATCAACCTTGACAGGTACCCGATCATTCCATCTAGTAGTTTAATCATCAACTAGTAACGTGTTTTGGTCTATCGACCGTCTATCTAGTTGAAGAGAGCATATATGTCCCCTCATCTTCAAGCTCTCGTATACAACGATTGCAAAGATAGGGAGACTCGCTGCAATAATATTTAGAAATCATCCCATTGTTCTCACTTGTTACCTCTGATCAGTAACCGATGCAACCAGGTACTCAACATGGCAGTTGATCCGCAACTGGGGCTTGGTCATGTGAGCCCAGTTAGAAAATCCTATAAAATCATTCTTATAAGGTGTCGTCTCCCACCTAATGATCATTCCAAAACCCAGTATCCTTGCCATCTCCCAATTTCTTCATACAAAAAGAATGGAGATCGATATTTTTGTCATTTAGTTGCTTGGCGGATCGAAGAATATCCACCCACAAAGATCATGTGTGTCCAATAGTAATAGGACTTTTCGATTTCCCATCTTGGCCATACAAACTTTTGACAACCTTCATCCATAAAGCATTAAGGCAATTTAAGAACCTCCATTTCCACTTAAAAAAAAGAGCTCTATTGAAAGCATATAAGCTTTCAATGCCCAAGCCCCATTCCTCTTTACTCACCTTTACTTTCCTCCACTTAATCCATGTGAGCTTTCTCTCATCAAACTTGACACTCACAAAAAGTTATCTCTTAGAGATTCTAAGCAACCAATAAATTTTTTGGAATGCAAAAGGTATTCATAAAATAGGTTGCAATACTTTCAAGGATAGACTTGAAGGGTTTCTATGCAATCAATGAACACAAAAATACCTAAGGTTCACATGCAACCCTAATATTGATCTATGTTTTCTTCTATGAAGATTAGAACTAAGAACCTAAAGGAAACAATTCAATTCTAAAGATGAATTAAGAAAACCAACCTTTGATCTTATGATCCTTTCAAGCAGCAGCAAAAGTATCCTGCCTCAAATGCAAGTCACACCCAAGGGATGGAAGAATCAGTCCAGCAGAGTAACACAGAGAGAGAGATGGTGTGAATATGAGGTGCCAGGGGGTTCCTTTTATAGCCTCTAGGGTTACACCTGAAACCCTAAGGAGCCTCCAACTGGACAAGGCTTTTGACTACTTGGACCAGGCTTACCAAAACCCTAATTAGGGTTTCGCCAAACCCTGGAGGAGCCTCCAGGTTGGCGCCACTTTTGGTCCCTGGTTTTACCTGGCCAGTTATTCAACTATTGAATAAATGCCAAACCAGTCCCTGCACCTTTTAATTAATTAGTTTAATCTCCAAATTAAATCCAATCAATTCTAGATTAAATCTCAATTAATTAATATAGTTTCTAATTAATATATTAACACTTAAATATATTAATAAACCATATATATTTTTCTATTGATTTATTATACAATTAATAAATCAACTATTCTCTCTACTGAACTATATATCTATCCTCCACCTATGAGGGCAACCCAAATGGACTTTGCTTTTAATCATAAGATAAATACAATTATAAGTCATGGCTTAGACACCTAATCCAACAAGACTTTATAATCGTAAGATGACCACCAACTAAAAAAGCTTAACCTTTCAAGGAATAGAATATTATCAAGCGCCCCCACAATTTCAGATTTTTCTAATTAGTGACTCTAGTTGTAGATGTATCCATCACTTCCTTCCAAGTACCAATTCTCGTCATATTTGAACCCATAGGAAGGTCAATATACATACAAAGAAGTCATAAAGTTGAATAACCTACAATGGCAACTATATGTTCAACTTTAACAAATGCAACCTCGATGCTCACAAGCTTACTTTGGTATATGTTAATTTTCAGATCGGATGCATGAAAGAAGCAATTTAGAAGCCTTACAATATTCCTTGCATTTGACATTGACCATTAACCAAAAAATATTACATCATTAGCATAGAAAAAGCAAGAGAGTTTCATGTCATGTAACACCCCTCGCTGTTAAGGGTAATTATAAAAACGTCATCTTTTCACCCTTAAATTTCATCAATGTTTAAATCATCATATATGGAAACTTTGGTCACAAAAAATCACAATACAGTTAAACACCATTTTTAAACCCATTGGCCTTGTAAGAAAATCACTTCAGAGTTTAAGTTGTGGAAATCATATAGTCCTATTTTCAAAAACAAGTTTGTTTGTTTTAAGAGTGAGGTGTTTACAATCTGAATACCATTACATAGTTCAAATGAAACCACACAAACTGTGGCATTCTAAAAATTCCAAGCTCTAACAAGTTCATCCTTAATCATCAACCTAAGTACATGGCAAAATTAGTTAAGCAATTGAAATGCTTATTGAGAATACACAAGATCAACTCATTTAGAGTTGGTGATGTGAATCACCATACTCGAGTCAAACCCCCTAAAAATGTCTTAAAACACATGTATATCATAAAAAGGTTTAAGGGAAATTTATCCCTAAAATCATATTTGTCATCAGCTTGTAACATGAAGAAAAACATCATAAATATTGTTAGGGATTTATAATCAACATATTTAACCTTATAATTATAACACATTGTTTGTAAAAGTGTCATTTCATTATAAAAATGGTAAATTATGCATGTAATGAATGTACATGCAACTAACCCAATCCAATGTTCATATAAAAAAGGTCCATCCTCACTATGGTGGTTTGAAGGAAACATCTTACCACCCTTCCATCTTAGGTAGGCACTTGCGAACGACCAACACAAGCACCACATGTGGGGTAGCTAGCCTCTACATGTGCAAGTGGTGATAATCTAGAAATCTAACACACATCTTTCATCTTTACATCTTAAGTCAAGTTTCTATGGATATGAGTGACCACAAAGACCCCCATCCTAGAATGTAATGCAATACACAAGTAGGATGCAACTTTAGTTTCAAAACATCATTTCATCATCCTTAGTTGGGAAATCATCTTTCTAAGACCTTTAGTTTAAAAACATCTTTTCATCATAATTAATTTAAAATAATCTTAAATGCATCATAAGGATATTTTCATGAATGCACAATTCAACACACATACTTATAGTATAACACACAACACGTTGAGTGAAAACATAAACATTTTTATTAAAAATAAACAGACACCAAAATAAGTTCAAGGGACATGTACTCGGGTAAACACATTTGCTAAGTGGTTAGATAAGTCATATACCACCTCCATGTTGCTACCACTCTACTTCCTTCCTACATGTCAAGAAAAGAGGGTATTGCACTTAATTAACCCCATCTAATGGAACAACTTATCATCCTTATCATCTTCATATCTCAAGGTTAAACACCCATTCTATATGGAGTTAATATTCTAATCAACTATTAAATATAAGTTTTCAATGTTGGAGAACCAAACACCAAAATCCAAGCCTAAAGAAAAAGTTACACTGGGCAAAAGCTGATTTTTGAGGGCCGTGCCCGTGTGAGACATCAGGAAGTCTTGCATTTTGCATTTGTGTGAGTCATGTGGTTCTAGTTCAATCCTTCACACTGACCGTGTAAAACGTGATGTAAGTCTAAATTTTTCTCAATTTTGTCCCAACTAAGTCCAAATGCATCCCAAGGCTTCCCAAACACATATACCACCAATGAATGACTGATTTTAGGGGTTTCCAACCCAAAACACACCTCATAACCTTATCAAACTCATGACTTAATCATTAAGCACTTCATGTTCATCATTTTATTCTTCCAATAATATATGGAGTTTAACATTAAGTTCAAGTCATTCATTGCTTTAGAAACCATCCATTCATTCATTAAAGACTTAATCAATTGGTCATCCAATATGGATTCATCACATAACATTTATTTTTCAACTTTCAGGGAAAACCAATCAGCGGAATCTTCAATTCCATTATACTCAACATATTCTAACAAGGGTTTTAATCATCCCCAAATGGTTGGATTCATGAGGGATAATCTAACATGGATCCCTTCCCCCCAAAACACATCAAAAGGTCAACCCCTCAATAGTTCTAATGTGAAATCATCAATGTTTCCTTTCTAGAGTTCATAATCACCCAAACCCATTAATGGATTCAACAATTGCTAGATTTCTTTATGTCAAAGTATTGGAATCACTAGGAAATCATTTGGAATTATTTATTTCATCCAAAATACATCAAGGAATCATTATCACAACTAGATTCATCCATAACTCAACATTTCCATGGTTCTAGGGTTTCAAATACCCATTTCTATCAGATAATTCTATCTAGATCATCCATGGATTGGATGTTGATCACATAATGGTCAGAAACAAGATTTAATTTCTTGGTATCATAGGAATGGCCTCCCCAACATGTAAACTCGTATCAGATAAAACCCTAAACCCTAGAATAAGGGTTTAAGCTAGAAACGAGAGAGATTATACCTTTAGATGCTAGGATTTTTCAAGAACTTGTTAAACCTTCAAACCTTATCCTTAAATCCTCCTTAAACCCTAGAAAATTGCCATTCCTCTTATCCTTTCTCTCAAAAGCATGTATAATGGCTGAAATAGGGAGCATCCCATATAAAGCATGTCATCTGTCAAAACTTGACAAGAATGGTCCCTAGAGTTTGTTCTTCCCATAATATAATCACCAAATTGACTGGTTATTTAGCACAAGTATTAGGTTTTATACTCTTGCCCCAAATAATAAAATTCATATTCATATAGCTCATTGACTAAGAAAATGCTAACCACCAGTTTGGTCATTTGGCAATAAATGGCCCTCCTCACTAAAAATTCCTACAATTAGGTCCATCATGTTGATTTAATGAAATGTGTAACTTAATCTAGGTTCCTACTTCAATATCATCATTGTAATTACCTCAATATTCTAAGTCTATGACAATTCAAAGATAAATAAGCTAAGTTTTGAAAAACTGACAATTTTAGTCAATACTTCTTAATTTCTTATTTTTGGGTTCAAAATGAGTTTTAAATCTTCAAAGCGTTCATTTGTACTTTATTTTGGATCTTTAAACCATATTTCTAGTCATGATATACAAATTCGAATGTTCATGTAGCCCTTCCATGACAATAATGAATAAGAATGGTGAAAGTGGATCGCCTTGTTTAAGTCTTCGTTTATATGAAATTTTGAGGTGGGGGCACCATCGATCAAAATCGAGGCCCTAGAAGAAGCAATGCATTTGCGGACCCAACCTCATTATTTTTATCAAACCCCAGTTTGACTAGAATATATCCACATAATCCTAACGCAAGGAAGTCTATGCTTTTCCAAAATCAAATTTGAAAACCACTAATTATATTTTATGTTTTTTATGCCATGCCACTATCTTGTTCAACATGAGCGGTCGTTCTAGAATTTGGCAACCTTATATATAGGTCAATTGATGGGGACTAACTAGTTCATTAATCAGACCACGAAGCCAGTTAGCTAATAGTTTTTCAATGATCTGGCATCCTATTAAACTTATCACCCTATATTCATTAACAACCTTTAGATCTTGCACTTTTGGAATAAGATCAATAAAGGACATGATACATCCTTTTGGTATGCAACTTGTATAATAAAAGTGCATGAGCCATAAAATCATCACCAATTTGTCCCTAATAAACTATTACAATTTAAACATTAATCTATCTATTCCCGATGCCTTATCGTTACCATAACCCCTCATTTCTTGCTTGATTTCTTCTCTAGTAAATAGGGGTTTAAATGCTTACCTTATGTTCTTGGGATAGCTTTTCCGTGAATGGAATGTTGAATGAGTGTTGAACCCTTTAGAAAAGGTTCTAAACCTGAAGCATAGTATTTTAAAAATTCACCTTTCACCATCGTTAGGTCTGTGATCTACTAATCGTCCACTGTACACCCTAAATATCTATTTGTATTATCTTTTTATTCAACAAAACATAAAAATACTTACAACGTCATTGCCATCAATCCCCAATTAACCTTAACCTTTTGAGCCAAATCCATACGGTCCAAGCAGTCAATATCTTCCAACTTCTTAGCACATAAAACTCGATAAGCCACATCATCCAATAAAGTCGAGCCTCTATATAACCGAATATTGTAATATGTAATTTTATGTTGAAGTTCAAGCTTTGTTGCAATTTTGCAGTTTTTCTCTCGTACCCAAGCCTTTATATTGGTTTTAAGGCCTTGTAGTGTCTTTTTAAGAATAACCATCAAGTTCCCCCATCATGTCGCATGAATTCCAAGAGTTGTTGACTAAATAATCAAAATTAGCCATTTGTAGCCATAAATGAGGAAAACTAGAAAAGGGTTGGGTCATAATCAGTGACAACCTCCTTTAAAGAATTGATTTATGATCCGACAAATTACGATCGAGTATAGTACCTGCTAAATTCAAAAATAGATTAAAAAGCCTTTTAAAAAGTAAGAGACAATCTAATTTACTCATTTTAGATGTTTGAGCATTATACCAGCTAAAATTATATCCACCGAGTGGTAAATCTATCATCTCAGCTTGAAGGATCATATCATTAAACACATCTGTATTGGCTTGTTGAAAGACCGACCCACTTCTTTTGGTCGCATCTCTCACCATGTTAAAATCACCCAAAAGTAAACTTTCACCATCAAATCTCCTACACATCGCCAAAACTTAAACCACGATTTTTTTTACAAGCATCTTGTGGTAATACACATTAATAGTCAAGAATTTCATTCTATTAGATACCCACGAACCTTCTATAGCAACAAAGTTATCATTACAAACAATTTTATGTTTTTGGAACTTTTGATGATCCCAAACATATAAAATGCTTCTCAAGAGGCGACGAGAATAAGCAAGTAAAACCAAAATACATCTTCTGCCAAATACTTCAAGCATACGATAAATCTAATCGTGACATCTTTGTTTCTTGGATCGCCGAGAGGTTGATACCATTCCATTGACACAAGTTTCTAATCTAAGACCTTTTGTCTACCCTTCAACCCCTTTGAATATTTAAAGAAAGGCAATTCATCATTTAGCCTCTTGACCTTCATTCCCTCGTATGATTGCTTCAGTATCTTTTTGGCATCCATCAATCACATACCCCAAGGGAGCACAGCCCCCTTGGCCCCTATTATTTTGATCGTATCGGTATCAACTTAGTCTGAAACAATTATGTACTCTCACATCTCCTTAGTTGTATTAAAACAAAAGCGTGAACCTATTAACATAATTATCATTTTCATTATACTAAAATATTAAGTTGATACTAAATCACCAACAAATTCCTCGAAGAGAATCCATGTTTGTCTAATATCACATTATGTAGTTTATCACTATTTAATATAAAAAATAGATGTTCTTTAGAGATGATCATTTTGTCCGAAAAAGAATCGTATAAGACATTACAGAATAGCGTAAAAAATATAATGTTTTTTTTTGAACAGCAGGATTATTATTAAAAAAACTTCTCTAGCAATAAGCTAGAAAAAAACAAAAAGATTACAAGTTTGACATCGCAAGTTTAGGATATGACACCCAACTATCCCAACTGAACTTACACTTCCTATGTTTATTTTTAATCCAAAAGAAAGAAATGGATCTGATCTCATCAAAGACCTCGTCTTTTTGTGGTTTATCCGTTCCAAAACGAGCTTATTACGAAACCTCCAAATGTTCCAAAAAGTAACATCCATCACCGCATCAAATATCATTTTTTGATCCGCCCTCATATTCATTTTATCCATCCAAGACAGTAAAGACGACACTGAATGAATGTTAATCAAAGAAATATCCCACCATTTAGCAACTTTATTCCAAATGACACTTGAAAAACTGCAATTAACAAACACATGCTCCAAGTTTTCACTTCCAATCTCACACGTAGGACATAACAAAGAATCCAGATCTTGTCTCTAAGATTTAATTTGGTTGGAATCCTATCCCACATAATTCTCCACATCAAAATGTTTACTTTAGTTTTTCATCATTTGTATCAAACACTAATAAAAAATTTGAGAAATCATATATTCTTCTAAAATTGTTTTCTATCTATCCTTCTACCTATCTTAAATGATTACAAATGTCATATTCAATAAAATTAATAAGATTTTAATATGTTTGTCACCATTTAGATAAAAAAAAGTTAACCTCTCAAAAAAATCTATACATATTTAAAATGATTATTGTAAAATATCTAATATCACAATATTTCCAATCAAACATTATTTTCTAAATAATTGTATAGTATATAATTCAATTTACTACATTTTCTAAACTTTTTGTTGGTATTTATAAAAAAATAAAGATTTATTCTTTGAAATCTTGGAATTGTTTTGGGATGTCAGACTGTGCGGTATGCCGCACGCGGCCACCCCCGCGTCCACCACGTCAGCAGGAAAGACGCGGCAAACACCGCCCCCCCCCCCTTCGCGTCCTCGACGGGTTGCGTCCAAAGGCAGTCGTCCGGTGAACGTTTGAAGACAGTGCCAATTTCAAAAATGTATCCGTTGTGTAGCCGTTGAAACCATAAAAAAAAAAATTACACACTATAAATATATTCCACACACATCTCATCTTTTTACACACATACAAACACACATATTTCTCTCAAATTTACAAACATTTCATCTTTAGAAAAATATGGAGAACGATCCGAACACTCCCCCGTCAAATCGGAACACGCTCTGCGGCGAATACAACTACAACTTTGCCACGAATTGCACATTTACGAGTATGCTTACGGGTTCGTCGCAACATCCGCAATACCCGTTTCCATATCCACCACCGAACCAATATCAATACCCACCACAACTTTACCCGTACGCACCATTCCAACAACCGTTTCTATCACAATCGCCACCGCTTCCATCACCACCGCCACAAGCATCACCCGAAGAGGTCGTGATGGAAACACAAGCCCCCGCGTCTTCCTCCAAAAAGAAAAAGAAAAATAATAGACAAAAGACGATGTCGAGGAAAAGGTCGACCAGCTCGGTGAACAATTCAATCGCCACAACGAAATTGCGGAATCGCGGTTGGATTATGTTTTGTTTAGCCGCTCCGGGACCGAAGAGGACCTCGAGGCGATCCGATTGATGACGGAACAACGACGGAAGAAATATTTTAATAAGTAGTTTTTTTTTAATTTATGAATTGTCGTTTTTATGTTTTTTTTATTTCATGCAATGTCGTTTTTTATTTTTATTTTTATGTAATGTCTTTTATTTAATTTTTAAGGTTTGGTTTTAATTAATTTTTAATGTTTGGTTTTAATTAAATAAACGTAAAAAATAAATTTGATGTGGAAATAAAAATGGTTGTCATGGAAGTCTTGCACACCCCTAATAGAAGCCTTGGGAGTTTTCTTGAAATATTGGAATATTTTTTTCTCAGAAATATACCTTTTTAGTTCAAAATATATTTCTCAATCTATATTTTTTCAATCTGATATATTGTTACTTTTGTGTCTCCTCCCACCACTGTAGCAGGAGTCGGGGGCTGTTTTCAAGGAACCTAGCACGACAAAATGTCACTTCAATCAGGTTGGTCTTTTAAGGAGCAACACACAATATTTATATTTTTTAGAAAAAACCATGTTATCGATTAGGATTTTGAGAGTTCAAGATCGACTAGTCAATTTATTTGGAAATTTTGCTTTTAATTCCAGTTAAATGTTTTAATAAAAATAATTCTGATTTGTGTCTGTCTAATACTTTAACTGTTGGATAACAATTCCGAATGACGGGATTCAGATTAGGAGCTATTTGGTAGTATCCGAACAATTTAAATTTGAATGATTCAAATGTTTGAATCATTAAAATTCTTTGAATAAAAATATGTTTTTAAGTTAAATGGCATATATTATTGGAAAAAGTTGGACTCTTATTCGGAATCTAAAATCATTCAAATGTTGTTCAGATGCTAATCTAAATCATTCAAAAGTTACTCTTGTTTGGAATCTTCAATTCAATATCGGGAACAACAAATCGGGAACGCCGTTAAAAAACGATAATCGGGAACAGGACGGTAGGAGGAGGGGGGTTTGGGTTATTTTTCTTATTTTTTTAATTCATTTAACAAATAAAACATTAAAGAAAAATGAAAAAAGAAATTAAAAATTGTAGTTTAATCTTTTTACTTGGCCAAATGACTACTTCTGCTAAATGAATCATTGAGGACCCATAAAGTAATTTTTCAAAAGTTGCACTCTTATTGAAAGTTGGATCAAACGACAGGGACCAATATATATATATATATATATATATATATATATATATATATATATATATATATATATATATATATATATATATATATATATATATATATATATATATATAATTGTTTTTTCAGTTTTTTGTGACTTGATGCATAAATGATAAGTTGATTTCTGTTTTTGAGCTAAAGAACACCATACTTTCATTTTTTATATTTTCATACCCTAATGCTAAAGAGGAGAAGTTGGTTTGGTTATTTCGTGTTAAATAGCAACACACTTTCCTTTTTCTATTTTGATGACTTGTTGCAACAAAAAAAAAAACATAAGTTAATTTTTTGTGCTAATTAACATCTAACTTTCCTTTGTTTATTTGTTGTGACCTGATGCAAAAAAGGACAAATTAATTTTTTTTTTCAACTACACAAGAACGTACTTACCTTCTCTATTTTTTACTTGCTGCAAAAAAGAGCAGCTTAGTTTTTTCCGCTAAATAGCAACATACTTTCTTTTTTCTATTTTTTGTGGCCTAATGCAAAAAAGGATAAGCTAGTTTCTTTTTTCGCGCTAATTCGCTAAATATCAATGTAATTTCATTTGTCTATTCTCTGTCACCTAATTCAAAAAGGGAAAGTTGGTTTCTTTATTCGTATTAAATAACAATGTACTTTCCTTTTCCAAAATTTTATGGCTTGATGCATATAAGGGCAAGTTACCGTAGAAGCTTGATAAATTAATACTCGGTTATTTAACAAATTCTCTAAGATTTTAGTTTTGCGTGGGCTTCGATTCAACGATAGGGTGTTTAATTAATAATTCACCAAAATTATAAGATAATATATTTTTGGTAATTTTTATAGACCCTTATAAAATATCTATATATCTTATAATGGAGGCATGTTTCAAAGCACCACATTCATTTAAAACTCCAATGTCTTTTCATATTCATATTTCCATTGATTTTCTAAATTTCTTTTTAATACTTCACTTCATATTTCCATTGATTTTCTAAATTTTTTTAATACATTTTTAATTTAATAGTTTGAATGAAAGTAGTAGAACCATCAAATTACATAACAAAGCTCACATTTATATCTTATAGAAGAAGCAAAAATACTTCCACAATATTAATTTGAAATTATCATGACTTTTCTATTTCTTTCTAATAATGATTATAAATTAGTTAATTAGTGTTAAATAAGTACAAGAAAATAAATTATAACATTTAAATAATATTATAACTTTCAAAATTAGTTAGCAATAATAATTAATATAATAAGTGATTTTATAATAAACATATTAAGTGGTATTAAAACTTTCTATACGGATAGTCTTTTATAAATTTTTAATAATACTAAGTAATCTTAAAATTAATTAATAATAACTAATAGTAAAATAAATTTATAAATTACACAACGTTACATCTATTTATTAAATAAATTCAGAAGTATATTTGAAACTTAATGACTCTTCATATTTCTTAAATTAATAGCATTTACTAAAACCTTTTTGTATTCCTCTCATTTATACATGTTGTTGCTATATAAGTAGATTTTTTTCTCATAAAAACATTCATATCCTTCAAGTGTTTTTGATTGAAGTATGAAGAGTAGAAGAGATGTGAAATTACATCAAATCGCATGTTGATTTTATGTATTCTTGAATTGTTTTTATTTTTTTTCTTGAAATTGTCTTTACATTCTTTGTATGATTTATGTATGTTTGATGTATTTTTAATACAAAATATTATAATAGTTATTTTGGTATTTTTTTCATCAAAAGTTGTATTATTTAATTTTTTCATAGTATTTGTTATTCGTAAGATTGTGATATATAAAATCATGAAATTGCTTCTACAATTGTTTATGATTTTGGAGGGTTTGATGTGGTTTATGAATATAAATGTTATTTTAGATGTTTCGATGTTTTTATCTTATTATTTATTTCATACCTTTTGTTATTTGTTAGATGGTTAATTTTATGGAAGTAATTATGAATAAACAAAAAAAGGAATATTGTGGTTTTTTGGATTGAAACGACGTTTGCGTAACTTAAAATGCTCCACAAAATCATAAACTAAATGAGATACATGACTATTGATTTAAAAGTATGAATATTAATAAAACTAATTGGTTAAATAGTTTTTTCGTTTTGTTACTCATGTAGATTTTTCATGTAAAAATATTAAATAACAATTCGTTTAAATTAACAAATTGTTTTACTCATTTTAGGTAGTTTATTAATCTAATAACAATATTTTTTATGTATTTTAATTTATGAATTATTAAATAGATATATTAATTTAAGTCAACTTTTTAATCTTTATGTTAATGTATATTCTTTCATAAAAACTCATATTGTTTTACAGATCAAATTAACGTTTTTCTCATCTATTAAGACATAATGTTAAAGAATAGCAATAATAACTATTATAAGTGTCCATTGAGCGACATAAATTAACAAAGTCTATTGAGTTTTAATAGTTAATTAACTTTCATATGGAATTTGAGGGGTTTTCACATTAAAAGAAATATTTTGATATAATTAACCAACTTTAAATATTGGTGTAAGTGTTTATTAGTCTTAGCAAAATGTTTAAGAGTTGTAATATTAAATGAAATAATTCAATACAATTAATAAATTTTTACTTAGGTTTTTTACTTATCGTTGATATTTAAATAATCATCATGATCCATATTAAAATATTGTCAAATAAGTAACTTTTGAATTAATTAATCATTACAATAGACAATAGTTAAAAATAATACTAAATCAATAACTATGCTTAATTCAATTAATACATAAGCCGCTGATAAAGTTCATTAAATAATATTAGTCAAAATAGTTGCAATTGTATATATCAACTTAATATTACAATTATTATTCTATAGTTAATTTTATTGACATAATCATTTTTCACAAGATATTTGTTAAAAATTTAACTATATAACTTTCACTTGCGTAATGCGCGAGTATTCGCCTAGTAAATTAATAATTCCTTATATACTACATATTACATGCATGATTTACGAAGGTATATGATTGTTTGTGTTGACATATTTTAATTTCTATTTATATAGAAAATATTTTTAATGTCCATAAAGTGATACATTGAATACGAGAAGTATAATAAGGTGAGAGATTGAAGGGTTCTTTCAAAGTAAACTCTTCATATGATATACATACATGTATTGTACAATAATTAAGGAAGTTTGAAAGGTCTTTGTAAATTGAGCATTTCATTATAAATTAATAGAATACTAATTAATATATAAATTATTGATCATTAATTTATCGTTTAATTTATAACTCTTTTAATTAATAAGTTTTGGTGGCCCTACGAGTACCAATTTATATAGTCTCTATTGTAGTATCTTTTTTTCCTCACTAAATAGTAAGAATTTCAATTTTTTGTGACATGATGCAAAAATGTTAAGTTAGTTTCTTTTTTCATTCTAAATAACAACGTACTTTCCTTTGTATGTTTTCTACGACCTGTTGCAAAAAGACAGGTTAGTTTATTGTGCTAAATAGCAACGTACTTTTCTTTTTATATTTTTATGTATTGTAAAAAAAGCAACTTAGTTCTTTTTCGTGATAAATAACAACGTACTTTACTTTTTTTATTTTGTAGCAGTTAGTTTTTTTATGCTAGTTAGCAACGTACATTCCTTTGTCTATTTTTTTGTCACCTGATATACTAAAGGCAAGTTAGTCTCTTTTTTGCAAGCCAAATAGCAACATACTTTACTTTTACTAATTTTGTGACTTGATGCAAATGAAGGCAAATTAGCTTCTTTTTTCACATTAAATAGCAATGAACTTATCCTTTTCAATATTTTTGACCTCTTGTAAAAAAGGGCAAGTCGGTTTTCAAGCTACATAACATCATACTTTTCATTTTTTATTTTGTGTGACCCAATGCCAAAAAGGACATGTTAGTTTTTTTACGGTAAATAGTAATACACTTTCCATTCTAAACAACATATAGGTAGAAATATAATATGAAGTAGGCATTATAAATTCTTGAAATAACTAACTTAAACTCTATAAGGACTAACATGAAATCAACAGAAAAAAAAAACCTTTTAATTAATATTAACCTTATCTTTCTTCCCAAGTCAGTATGTTTAAGACCATATAACCTGAAAATAACTATAAAAAGAGTTTAACGAGTTCAATATCATACTACAAAAACCAATGATTTAAAAGTCATGTTAGCTAAAGAACTCCCATCCAATATTGTTTTCTAATAGTGTATTTTCATGAAAAACATCTAGTGATTGAACAGATTCTACGCATTTAATAACTCCAATACGCTTCACATCAAACAGATCAAATGTATACAAAATTGAACATCCTTAATTTAGTTAAAAAGATCAAATAAGTTCAGTAAATTTATATGTTCATCAAATACCCCATCAACAAAGAGATTTCGCTTATTTTACCTAAATAGTGTAAAAGGTAAAACTCATGGATACAATATTTGTGAAGAAAATTATTACTTAGTTTAATTATATACATTACAACTATTATAAAATAATATTACTTTGAGGGTTCCTTGTGAATGAGGTCATCATCAATAATGGAGTTGCTCAACTTCTTCAAAAGCTCATAATCTTTGGAATCAAAGGGTTTAATAGAATGGAGAAATTAGTGGAAGTGTGTATGGATGGATACTACAAGTGCATTAATTATGTCTGAAAAATGACATCTTTAAAAAGATAAATGATTGTTAAGTATGTGGAGTTTAATCCGAACCAACGATGTCTAGGTGAACCAAAGAGCATCAGTGAGCTGAAGTAGGCCAGAGAACAGAGACGAGACTAACCAGTGCTGTTTTGGTCTGTGCTTCTGTTTGATCCTTCTCCTCGATCAAGGAAGTTCCTTGTCTCGATTTGGCATACTGAAGCGAATTGACAGATGTAAAAAAGTATCACGAGTCAAGGAAATTCAGCCAAGTTTGACAGCAGCAATTATTTGGTGGATCATCAGCTCGGTAGGAGCTAGCGTAATCAAGAACAGAACCAAGGCAAGCCTCGCTATGGTTCAGTTAAGAAGATTATTGTCTTCGGTTGCGCAAAGTGAAGCGATGTGTGTTATTGTACCAGAGAAGCTACTTTCGATGAAATGTCTTAAGGCATAAGTTTTCTGGCCTACCAAGACCAACATGCGAAAGCAGAAAGGTGTTTTGACGTATATGGTCCATGACCTGTACCATCAGTTATCCTATTGCAGCAAGCACAGTGTTGGAAGATTTACCATCATTTCTCTTAGATCTCTTTGTCGGTATATATACATCTCTGATTTGTAACAATGAGAAATAAAGAGCGTAGGCCAAAACATTAAGAGAGTGCAGTAAATACTTGTATATATTGTATAGCATTAAGATCAATAAAGAAATCTCTCTAGTTCTCCAACGGAAATGACTCTATTAGTTTAGTTCGAGTGAACCACTTATATCATTGTGTTATTGTTTGGTGGTTTGTGTTTCTACATGGTGACCTTAGTAGCCTTGATGAAATCGTGTAGCTAGAGCATTTCTAGTCATATTTAATCCTAACAACAATAAAAATACATTCTTTAACCTTCTTTACATTGGAATAATCACTTCATCATGTTGAGATCATCTTCAAGTACTGTATAGCATCAATTTCACAATGAAAATTTACCTAAAATGTAAATAAAATCCAGGATATTCCAAATATAGTAATACTTTAAATATTTAGTTGTTAAGAGATTGAAAAAATCACATCGGTAGCGAGGTATTCTAGGATGGAGGAAAGGTTTACAGGAGCACTGACACCGATGATAGAGGGGCTATATAGGGGCCATTGCTACAAAAAATAAAACCCAATTTCATTATTAGAATTTGTTCATGTACAAAACAATATATAAATTGTGTTTTATTCATTCATTATTACATATGTATTGGATTTTTATATTTACGTTGGGCTCTATTTATTTTATATTTACAACTATAATAGTATATAAATACAACTGTATTTGGATTTTCCATCACTATAAAAATACAAATAAAAAATCAATCCAATAAAAGTATAAAGCTTCACTGTGTTTTATATTCATTTAAGAATGGAATCGTATGAATCTAATAATATAAAAAACGATATAGTTTTATTTGAGACAAAAATGATAAACATAATTTTTAAGCTACTCCTACTCCTAAACTACACCTTAATATCACCTATGTCTCAAGCGAGACTCGAACCATTGGCCTCAAGTAAGGAGGGCAACACCTGATGCCGTTGGGCTAGAAACCCTTTGGCATATATATATATATATATATATATATATATATATATATATATATATATATATATATATATATATATATATATATATATATAGTTATCTTTTTTTAAAACTGATAATTATTGTGTGACTGTGTAGACCAATCAGAATTCAGGAAAAATAAGTTTTCGTAATTATAGGACCTGGTTACCAGATTTATAGGATTTTATTCATTTAAAATTATTTGATTTATATGTCAATTACTATTATGTCATGTCTGGATTTAAAATGATTGATCCATATTTAGTTACAAGGTTACACAATATTTTATCAAGTCACATTTGATCCTATATATATATATATATATATATATATATATATATATATATATATATATATATATATATATATATATATATATATATATATATATATATATATATATATATATATATATATATATACATATATATATACATATATATATACATACATATATATATATATATATATATATATATATATATATATATATATATATATATATATATATATATATATATATATATATATATATATATATATATATATATATATATATATATATATATATATATAAGAGTAAATTACAATTTTGGTCCCTGTGGTTGTCCTAAAATTGCATATTTGGTCATCCTTTTGGTTTTTCACGCTTATGGTCCCCGAACTGCACTTTTGCTTACACTATTGGTCCCTTAGCCAGGTGAAAAGACCAATATACCCATTTTCATTTCTTTTATTTTTTCTTTTGAGATATTATTATTTTGGTAATTAAAAAAATAGAAAATTTCACCCCCCAACCCCCTCCCCCCTCCTACCCATCTCATTCCATCCCTTACCTCGTCTTCTCCGGCGATACATACAAATCGGGACTGGTTTCCGTCATAAAGGTCTAAAAGAGGACCTTGCACCACCGCTCGATGTGGAAGATGTTCCTGTGTTTTGTTTTTCTTTTATTAGCATATTCGTTATTTATATAATTAAAAAAACACCGGCTTTATTGAACACCCATTTGGTTTTCCTCAAGAACGGAGCATCGAGGCTAGATCCCTTTCCATTACAGCTCCCTAATTTGAAAAAATTCCCACTCCATGGTCCCCATCCAATTACTAGCGATGTACGAACATATCAAATGCTAAAAAGTAACAAACAACAAGACGACCTCCACGAAATCAGATTGAAGCTCGACCTGATTTCACCTTAGGAGTTTCAGATTGAAGCTCGCCTTTTGAATCTCCAACACGGATTCGTTTCCCTTAGGAGTTTCAGATTGAAGCTCGACCTGATTTCACCTGCTTCAATCATGTTTCCTGATTTCACGTTCCTAATTTCACGTTCTTGATTTCACTTGGATGTATCACAACTCAAAATCGATTTCGATTAAATGTATCGCAGCTCAAAATCGATTTAACAAGTTCCAATTGCATAGATCAATTACCGATTGTACCGGTTTCGATTGCAGATTGAATACAATCGTTTAAAGCTTCATCGTTTACAGTAGCATACTCGTTTCCGAGTGCAGTATCATCTCGGTTCCGATTACAAATTTAAAAAGTTCCAATTTTGTTTCTGATTGTATTTGCATACCGGTTGCATTTTCGTTTGTAGTGTGTTTAGTAATTTCGAATTCAGTGGCATACCCATTTCCAATTTCGTATATATGTGTGTATTATGAAATGAATTCTGTAGTTCCCATGAAATGCTTAAAATAATTTAATATGTATTTAACATGAATTCAGTAGTTCCAATTTCTTGATTGCAATAGTTCCGATGAACTGAATTGAGTAGTTCCAGTTTCTGCAATCGCATACCCAGATGCATTTAACATGCTCGACGAAATGCTTAAATGAAATTATTTAACACACACACACACACACATACACACACATATATAAAGAAGAAGAACGAGAAGCAGTCAATTGATTAAAGAAGAACACGCTAGGGAACAATTGATTAAAGAAGAAGAAGGAGAAGCAGGCAATTTAAAGCAAAATCAAAAACTGTGAAATCAATTTGGGAGCCCCTTTCACGATTTAGAGTTCAAGAACATCTCTATTAGGGTACGATTCGCAGATCTTTCTTCAAATCTCCATATCAGTTTGACGATTTCTTCGAATTTCTCATCTGATTCAGTTAGTTTTTCAATTTTCTCGTCTCTTCTTTGTTGATTTGTCGATTTTGAAGTGGAGAGAGAGAGAGAGAGAGACCGGGTAGGGGTGGGGGTGGGGGTTTTGGGGTATTTTTTTTTAATTATCAAAATAATAATATTTAAAAAAAAAAGAAAAATAAATTAAAAAGGGTATATTGGTCTTTTCACCTGATCAAGGGACCAAAAGTGCAAGATTTTGGCCACCACGGGGACCATGAGGGTGAAAAACCAAAAGGATGACCAAAAATGCAATTTTAGGACAACCACAGGGACCAAAATTGTAATTTACTCTATATATAATATGATCAGATGGGGACTAAAAAATTGGTGAGGCCTATGATGACCATTTTTAGCCTTAGAATTGAAAAAATAAGTTGATGAGATTTAATTTCATATATCATCAAAATCTCAAAAGATAATATGACATTTTGGTAATTATTTGCGAGGTTTTAACAAATTACGGCGAATGTTAAATGTTTGAAGAGTTAAATTGGAAAATAAAATCAGAAAAAAAAATTAAAAAAAAAAGTAAGTAAGTAAACGCATCTCATGCGCCTCCACCCTATATTTTTTATTTCTCTTCCATGTTTTTATTTTTTTATCTGTTTTGTTTTTCGGCTATAATTTTTTTTAATCCAAAAAAACAAAAATTCTTAAAATTTAATTATCTACCAAATAAACACAACCATAAAATTTAAAAAAAAAAACATATTATTTATTTTTATGTAAAACCTAGAAAGATTATAATAAAATTTGTTTATAAACACATCTACCATCATAACATCTTTAATATATTAAATGAAAATGTGTATCCCACGTGAACATCAATAGTGAGTTATTGTCCTCTACTCCTCATACATAATTGACCCATGTTTTAATAAATGCGTCATTATACATTTAAATGTATGCTGTTAATCGCAAATATATGTTTTGTTTTCATTTTTATTATATTATTTTATCTAATTTAACTTATTTGTAAGGGTTAATGTTATAAAATGACAACCGATAATATTTAATTTGTTTTTTAAGTCACATATCTTTTAATTATACTTAATATGTCACAAATTTTTTTTTAAGTTCTCATTATATTATTGGAGTAGATTTTAACCAGGTAAACTAATATTGAAACCTACACATTGTCTACTGTGACATTCTATTTAACATAATTTATTTATTTAAGTCACTCTGAAACTGACATTGCATCTATAGTCATATTAAATTTGACAAAATTACTCAATCAATATGCATTCTAATGATATAATGAAGACATAGAAAAAAAGTTTAATTACCTATTGAACACAATTAAAGATAAACGACCTACAGATCAAATTATGTATTATTGGTTGTCATTTTATGATATTAATCCTATTTTTTAATTATGGAAAAAAATTATTTTATTGAAGCTTGCAAGGAGCTAGAGATGATTACATGCAGGGGCGGACCCAGGGGGTGCCCGTGTGTGCACGTGCCCCTCCTGAAATTTTACTCCGTAGTGTAAAAAAAAATTTATATATAGGTGCCCCTCCTGAAATTTTTTTTATATATAGGTGCCCCGTGTCCATTTTTTCTGGGTCCGCCACTGATTACATGAGTTCTAAAAAGTAAAACATGTCGATCTAAAGTAAACCTCCTATAGATCTATGTTTTATCCAAGCGAATGATGTTAGGTTGAACCACTTTTCTCAATTTAGTTGCTTGAATAACTATCCCGATAAAAAACAAGACCAATTATTGCCTTCCAGATAGACCATCAAAAAATTGTTGCTGGGGTTACAATATTGTTGGGGTTGCAATAAGTTTTCGATACTTTTTAGTTTTTCATGGGTGGATATAGAGGCAAACAATTGGTGAGAGATAGCCAGTTGCCAGGAATTTATGTTGCACCAGCAATGGTCCATGACCACACTAAAGCTGCATCAAAACAGTGGGATGGTACATGGTCTTCGGTAGCAGCGTTGCAAAGGGGGAAATTCGACGACTCGATCAAAATTCCACAATCATTTTGGCCCAAGAGCACTCTCCAATTAAAACAAATAATTTTGAGGGCATCCAATTATTTCAATACAATTTTTCTCCATGCATTTGTAATACCTTTTACTCTATAATTGGTTGGAGTGCTTTGACGGTATAAATGTATGATTTGTCTAAATTCCTAGTCCAAGCTTCTAAATTAGATGATAGTTGTAACAATAAATTCCTATTAAAATATTTAGGTTCTAACATTAATTCCTTATTTTTTTTCTTGTTTTTCAAACATCCAATTTTTTGGATGCTACAATAGTGCAACACGTTGAAGGTTCATATTTAAGTATTTGAGTCCACAAGTTTCCCAACCTCAACAATTTGCTGTTTTCGGTTCTAACGCTATCTTGTATCCTCCTATTAAGGTATCTTCTTTTGTGTTATTGAACTTTGTTCATCTAATTCTAGAGCGTAAATGTAACACCTAGCCTTTTAGTACAAGGTACATCAAAAATTTATACTGGAGTACACTCGCACAACTGGATAAAACAAGAAGTTATCATCAAGATCATACCCGCACCAAAAGTATGCAACCTGAGTTGGGTGTGACGCCTCAGCTACAACTTTAACTTGTAATAAAACACACCAACAACAACGGTAATCATTGAAAACTTATGAGCAACGTATTTACCATGCATCTGTAAATACCAACACGTCACATATAATATACAACACTAAACCAGAATCCATTTTATTTATCAACAACACACATGTCCATACTCATTCTAAGATATCAATTGTGTGTGTACTAACATTCTAGCCACCCAGACACTCGTCTTTCAGCCATACAGTCACTTCTCTGCTATACAAGTGACACCCACAAAAGCTTACTCAGTCACTAAGGCACATTCCAGCCACTAAGGTATACTCCAGTCACACATGCTCATACACTGTACTCATTGTGCAATTTACAACTATACTTGTCAAGACATATTACACTGTACTCGTCGTGTGATTATATTAATCCTATCTCTCGGGACCTTTATCCAGCTCACCCTTATTATCTAGTGTATATAATCACAATACACATCTAGTAATCATAACACAACTTAATATAACACACTAAGGGATAGAATTGAAGGGTTTTCTAGCAAACAATAAACACAAAAATTCCTATGGTTCACATGCAACCCTATAAAGATCTATGTTTTCTTCTATGAAGATAATAAACTAATATCTAAAGGCCAACAATTATTTCTAAAGATCAAATAAAGAATAACCAACCTTTTGATCTTGTTCTTGAAGCTAGCAGCACAAGTGTCCTGCCTCATATGCAAGTCACACCCAAAGCAATGGAGAAGACAGTCCAGCAGAGTTTATCTGGTGAAAGTGGCGCAGGTTTTAGGGCAGCCAGTAGCCTCCTTTTATAGCCTCCAAGGGTTACAGTCAAAACCCTAAGGAGCCTCCAAATGGGCAAGCATGTTAACCATTTGGACAAGGCTTTCCTTAACCCTAATTAGGGTTTCGAGATCCTTGTGTTGGCACCACAAATCTCGCCACCTTTAACCCCTAGACTGGCCAGTCAATATTCAACTATTACAAAACCAGTCCCTGCACTTTTAATTAATTAATTTAATCACTGAATTAAATCCAATTAATTCTAGATTAAATCTTAATTAATTATTATAGTTTCTAATTAATATATTAACACTTAAATATATTAATAAACCATTTAATTAATTCTATTGATTTATTAAACAATTAATAAATCAACCTTTTACTCTACTGAACTCTATCCTAACCTCCAGCTATGAGGGCAACCCAAATGGATTTTTGCTTCAATTAACAAGATAAATATAAATATAAAGTCATGGCTTAGACACCTAATCCAACAGTCTCCCACTTGGATAAGTCTATGACTTTAATTTATCTTCTGATTAATAAACAACCTGCAGCTTCGTAGAAATTGCTGCTGAACTCTGACCCAGTTAGTTCTGTCCATAGATAAGTGATCATATGATCCTTCGTCCAACAAGATATTTTCAGACACTAGACATGGATTGAGATCAATCTCTGTCCGATACTCTGTTTCCCGATTTCCGATTCTGCTTATGACTTTCAGACTTCTAATTGAACACATCAATTTAGTCCAGGCTGGCCAGCACTTCAGTCAACTTCAAAATCATCGAGAGGCCTACAGATATCTGTTTCCCATCACAGGGTCAAGGAACGAATAAGCTTCGACTCATATGATTGTGTCTTTTACTTGTCAAATCGTACACAATAATGTGTTTGTAACATCGAGTTACCGATGCGTTTTCACATTATCAATGCACAACCGACTCGTAAATTTCAACTCATATGTCTCCGCTTCAAGATCATACGATATTATCGTCTCAACATTGCTCGTGATGTAATCCATGAAGCAATCTATTGAGTGCGGGTTTACATAAAACTATTATCGGTTTCTAGATTCCTTTTACATAAAACTATTATCGATAATAGTCATGTGGCTGCTCTTGCCTAATTACCAAGTCTCCACGAGGTAATCACCAAGTCGGATTTTACATAAAACTATTATCGGTTTCTAGATTCCTTTTAAACTATTAAATTCGTGTTATGTATCTATGTCTACTTGACCTTTCACTCTTTCTATGTATTCAAATGTTACACATTTATACACCTTATCCGATCGGATATCCTTCCGATGATATTTCAATTTTGGTCATACCGTCATTCTCACTAACAACTCCATTCTATGTACTGTGAATTTCCATGGTTCTCGGGATCTTTAGTCCACATGACTACACCCTAAGACTATTTCGAGGTGTTACGATGTGCCGGTGAGCCACACGCGCTCCATCGGAATGCCAATGAAATTCTTTAACCATTAAGTCCTTATTTTAAAACTCTTTTCAAATTGTTATCAACATTCACCTCAATCATTTTCCAATGATTTCTCACGTATGTACAAAATCCATTAAGTATTCCCAGCCAGGTCATATCCCGAATCTGACTCAGTATGCTCTAAGCATTAGGTCATCAAGACATGTTCATGACACTTCTGATCGATCCAAGAAACTTGTTGGATTCGATCTAGTCTTATTCCAAACTCTTTTGGAATCCTAGGATTAGTTGCAATCCTTGTGTCACGACTTTCAATGACTATTTCCTTTCGGAGATTTTTTTTTCATGCATCTTGAATCTTATCAAGATCATGCTTACTGTGGCCAGTTCTATACTGATGACAACATCTATCTGATATATGTCAATGGATTTTGTGAGTACGTTGCACCTTTCATACCTCTCATGCCAAATCATCACACTTTGCAATGACAGGAAACTCCTTTCCTGAGCTATGCATCTTGAGTCTCATCAAGATCATCTTGGAAGAGTTTCGATCTATCTCATAGACGTTTGTAACCACCTGAGCATGCCGTATCTTTATTAAGTCTTTCATAGCGATCCGTCTCTTAACACCAAGTCATTACACTTTGTAATGAAAAGAGACGTTTCCTAGAAACATTATGTAACACACATATGGAGATAGATAACAGCAACACTCCCACTGGCTTTGACACGGTTATGGACTATTCACAAAATCCAGAGCTTTTAGTATATTTTGAGAATCCAAACCTTTCTGACATCTTAATGGATATCTTTCAGCCCTTTCTCAAAATCCAATCCTTTGGCATATTTTGAGAATCTGAATATCCTTTCTTGCGAGATGCCCGCGGGTAAATCCCGGGCCCATGTACCTTTATACTGGCATGCTCATGTGAGTCCCCATTAGTGTGCCGGTGATCCACACACGCTCCACTAACGACTTACATTATGCAGTATCCTTTCAGATTTTATCCTCTATTGAAAGTGCTTCTCTCGGAGTCAATTACTCGACTCTGAGTATCGTCTCACTCAAATAGATGTTCTGAAGGTACGTTTCTGTCCATGTTGGTTTCTTTTGATGATTACTCCCACTGGTTTTAAGACCAGTTGTAAAATCAATCAAACTGTCACATAGACTGTATCTCGTCCTAAGGTTCTCTTAATTGGCAGCAACGGGGCTCACCAATGCTTCCAAGTAGTCAGATTGCAAATCCGTACCAACTATAATGTTTTACCACTATTCGGTATGTCACCCCGATCATAATTACTTATGACGGTGATCAATGCTACTGGTCAAGAGAAGACTATGTCAGTATTAAAACAAAAATCTGATTTCTGCTCTAAGCCTAGCGATGACTAAAGGTTATTTCACTTGGCTAATCCTGAACTCATTCAGGACTGTCCCAACTCCCACTGTCTCCTTAGAATATGAGTTCTTTCTAAAAGAGCTCTTTCTTTTCCAGGTACAGCGGGATAGCCAGTGAAATGACATTTCTGATTAGGTTCAGGCCAGTCATGAGGTTCGGACGAACACTACAAGACCCTGGACTTTTAATGTACAAGTGGGACAATCCCAGCTTTACATTTCAGACAGTGTCTGCAAAACCTACTTAGTCGAAGGATGTGGTTGGAATATGGTTTATATGGTCTGACTGGTTTAGTGTTCAATTTATTGGAAACTAATTGGCAATGTATCTCATACATTAAGGATCGAACTGTTTCGACCAATGCTCCATCATCTTCCCTAAGACACATTATAACTATTAATGTTCTTGGAAGAGAATAACTGTGAAACATTTTCCCAATTTATGTTGTCACTCAGGTTCTGTGGGTCTTGTACTTCCTTTGAAGTCCTTGAACTGTTCAAAGATTCAATCTAATCACTTATTCTGATAAGCGAAGTCGTATTCGTCATACCGAATGACAAATATCGTGAAGTACAAACAATTGTGTTCAATTTTGAAGATTCGAGCAATACACAGCAACTGATGTGTTCGTTGCTCCTAATCTCAATGTCTTTTACATCTCTATGTAAACTTATGACTCTGTTAATTCTGTTCAAGACTTTCAATCTTCAGTTAACTCTAAGTCAACTAATTCCAAAATCCTATCCTCTGGATCTTTGGGTGATTTATTTCTTGCCACATGTGCTTTATAAAGAACTTAATCATCATCTGACTCTAAGTCAAATGATTCCAAAGTCTTGTCCAACTGGATCTTTGGGTGATTCATTTCTTAACACATTAAGAACTCAATTCATCATGTGACTCTAAGTCAAATGATTCCAAAGTCCTGTCCAACTGGACCTTTGGTTGGATTGATTCTTATAATATTCACTTTAACAATCATAAGGAGCACAAATCCTAAAATCCAAACACTTTGGATGTATCAATATTCAAGTTATTACTAATCATGCATTCAACACAATCATACAACATTTCAAGGATATTTCAAACAACATGTGTTAAAAGAAATTAAACGATAATTTTATCAAAATAAAAAATCCTTGAACAATGTACTATATGATAGACAATGTCATACGCATCTAAAAGCTAATAACAATATTTCAATATCTAACTAAACTTCAAGACTGCATGAGCCGGAAATCCAATCCAAATATGCTCATATGCGCCAATGTCCCGTACTCTACTGATTCCCTGCATACAAACCAAAATGTGACTATCACATTATGCATCAAGGAATTATGGAACATGAGTTTTGAGGTTTTTAGATATACCTGAGCTTTCAAAAGATTTTGACCTTGGAGCGTCATCCAATCTTTCCGTGACTGTATCCGATTTTGTGGATTCCCAGCTTAAGACATATCCAGACGATCTGGATCGTTTCTTGCTGCGTCTTTCCACTGGACTTAATCCAGAAGTAGCTGAACCATTGGAGCTATGCCTGTCCAAGAGTGACTCGTATAAAGTCAACAGTGAACGCATTTCCGTTAAGGTCCATTTCTGGTCTTCCTTTCTATACGTCTGAATGAACAGATCGTACTTACTGGTCAGTGAAGTGAGTAGAGTGTTAACACTCGACTCCTTACTCATGGAATAACCAAGTTTGTACAATTCGCCTATGTACGCTTCAATCTGAAGAACATGCGAATCGATGCTACTTCCTTCTTTTAACTTACACTCTGCAAGTCTTTTGAAGATCCTAGCTCGTTCCTCTTCAACCGGTTTTGGAACCTTTCCTCGACCGATTGCATTAACTCATATGGCCCCAAGGATTCAAAATCCTTGCGGAACTCGGGGTCAATGGTCAATAGCATGAGGTCACAAATCTTTTCGGATTCATCAACTAATAAGTCATGCTTATCATAAAGGCTCTTTATAATGACTTGTTTCGGTGGAACCGGGATCGGATACTCGGTGAGATGAAGCTTGCCCGCAATGCCGAGAGCCAGTCTCCAATTGCGAAGCTATTCCTTACAGTTAAGGCCAGTCAGCCTTTCCATTTTTAGCAGGTGCTTTCTGATGCTCTCAGAAATGGGTGAAGGAGGAGAGGGAGGAGAATAGACACTTGATTCAGACATCTACAATAAACAGAATTTTATTAGTTTAATTAATCCTTTTAAATAATTACCCAATATATTATTTATTAAGGTTAGGACCCAAAATACCCCAACTATGGTGTGAAGAGGGATGCCGTAATCACAACATAATGGTCATTAAGGTAGATAATACACTTATCAATTTCATCTTATGAAATTCCTAGATCTGTTGAGACACATTGAACTGTTCAATGGCATGTTTAGTCTCGGATATGCCCCACTGTTTGTGACTGGGATGCCGAGGATCACAAACCTGGTGTGAATAACCATGCAAATTCGCTTGGTACTCTCGAAGTCAATTGTCATCTCTAATTAACGTGCCGGTTAACCACACACGCTCCGTTAATAATGACAAAATCGAGAAACCCATTGTAAGTCTTTGCGGACCCAGTTGGCGTGCCGGTAAACCACACACGCTCCACCAACGTTCCACAAAGTGCAATGTGCAATTCCATGGATTAGCACTAATTCACATTTTTAACCTAAAGTAACTAGATTGGGTTTTGTTCAACGTTCTACTACTTTCAGTTATAGCATTATACTTTTAAGAGGCTTAACGGTTCCATCAAACCCGTTCGGCTAACGACACTCGACTGACCAGGAGAGCGGTGGGTAAGAGTGGATACCCATTAGACTAACATTTTATAGTCAGTCGCCTTATACCCTCTTTAGAGGACAGTTTTGTGAATGAGGCCTACTAACGGTAAGACTAACTTTTTAATCTTATATATAAATATTAACTTTTAATCATAAATATATAAGATATATTTTAATCTCATTTAAATATTTTAGAATTAATTTATTCAGAATTTTCGCTAATTTTAATCTATTTTTCGAAAATTTAAATCAATTCTTTAAGCTGATTTAATTTATCTTTTAATTAACAATTAATTAAATTAATTAAATCTAAGATAAATATTAAGAAATTAATCAAATTAATTTTTCTATCTTGGCCCCTACATGGTTCGAAAATTACAAGCCAAAAATAAGAGTTCTAGTTATTTAATTAATCCAATCGATTACCAAAATAACAACCTACTTATAAAAGGCAAATAAATCAAGCAAATAAGGGGAACCATGGAGCTTGGCGGCTAGCGTTAGGAAACCTAGCCTTGGCAACGATTTTGGCCTCCACACAAGGGGTTATTTTCGATTTCCCCTCATGAAAACATAAACAGTTTATGCAATATTATATCAAACACAAGAAAACAAGCCTATGCTCTGATACCACTGAAGGGTTTTCTAGCAAACAATGAACACAAAAATTCCTATGGTTCACATGCAACCCTATAAAGATCTATGTTTTCTTCTATGAAGATAATAAACTAATATCTAAAGGCCAACAATTATTTCTAAAGATCAAATAAAGAATAACCAACCTTTTGATCTTGTTCTTGAAGCTAGCAGCACAAGTGTCCTGCCTCAGATGCAAGTCACACCCAAAGCAATAGAGAAGACAGTCCAGCAGAGTTTATCTGGTGAAAGTGGTGCAGGTTTTAGGGCAGCCAGTAGCCTCCTTTTATAGCCTCCAAGGGTTACAGTCAAAACCCTAAGGAGCCTCCAAATGGGCAAGCCTGTTAACCATTTGGACAAGGCTTTCCTTAACCCTAATTAGGGTTTCGAGATCCTTGTGGTGGCACCACAAATCTCGCCACCTTTAACCCCTAGACTGGCCAGTCAATATTCAACTATTACAAAACCAGTCCCTGCACTTTTAATTAATTAATTTAATCACTGAATTAAATCCAATTAATTCTAGATTAAATCTTAATTAATTATTATAGTTTCTAATTAATATATTAACACTTAAATATATTAATAAACTATTTAATTAATTCTATTGATTTATTAAACAATTAATAAATCAACCTTTTACTCTACTGAACTCTATCCTAACCTCCAGCTATGAGGGCAACCCAAATGGACTTTGCTTCAATTAACAAGATAAATATAAATGTAAAGTCATGGCTTAGACACCTAATCCAACAAGAATAAGGTTACTTAAGTAATAACAACTCAGCTACTCAGGCTTAACAACTCAGCCACCAAGGCTACAACTCAGCCACCAAGGCTACATAGATACATTTCACAAATACCGGTGCAATAAGAGTTGGGAAAAGAAGGTTACTCACATTTATACAACAATCAGCTCACACACAATACTATGTGTAGTGGTGTCTAACACCCTCTGCATTGAACCCGTACACATGGTTTCCCCTAATTTACTTTCCACACCTTGTCCCTCATTTATATCATAGATTTACACGATTCTTAATTATTAAGATCTATATTGATTCTATCTGTAACCATCTTACAATACTTATCAATTAAGACATCCATAGCATCACGTGTATATTTTTTCTATTCTTACACACCCATATTCTTATTAACCCCAAGACTTTCGTTTATCAATTACTAAAGAGAGAATAAATATTCCCTACATCATCTACAATATCAAACATAATACAATTCATCATAACACCAAGAGGGATAGGGTTACTCACACAGCGACTACAGGCATTCATACAACTAGCCACATGCGCATATTCATCATCATGACCCTAATTAGCTATTACCCCCTAAGCATACTCATTATTACACTATAAAATTACTATAATTTATTTATGCATGACAAGGGTACTTACTCACACAATGATGATAACTAGTGGTGATGTCTGCGCGTTACAGCAGGTTTATTAATCATATAAATATTCAAAACCATTTACGTAATGCTCTCTTACACGAATAATTTTTTTTTATTATTTTGCTATTAAACCATGACCAATAATATATCTATAATATCGATATTACATAGGGATCAAAATGTAACTAATGCAAATTATAAACTACAAAGACCAAAACTGCAATTATCCTGACTTATAAACTACAGAGACTAAAACACTGATTAATGCAAATCAAAAACTACATGAACCAAAACTATACTTATTTAATTAAAAACTATATAGACCAAAGTTGTAGTTAAAGCAAATTAATAAATACGGGACCAAGTATCTCTATTCAGATTTGTTAATATGTAGATTCCATTTCTAAAAAACTGTAATAATCATAAAAAAATTATAGGGACCGAAGCTGAAACTAATACAACTTAGAAACATATTGGGTCCAAAACTACAATTATGTATGATAAAAACTACATAGACTAAAACTATAATTATTCGAAATTAAAAGCTATAGGGACAAAAGCTGTAATCAGTATAAATTATAAACTATAGGGACTGAAATTGTAATCACTGAAATTAAAAGTATAGGGACTAAAATTGTAATTACTAATTATAAGGGCCGAAACTGTAAATTAATACGAATTGCACAATATAGCTACCAAAACTATAATTATGCAAAGTAAAAACTATATGGACCAAAATTGTAATTATCATAAATTAAAAACTATAGGGATCAAAACTATTATTTTTATTAAAATAAATTATTGGGACTAGAATTGTAATTAGTTCATTTTAGGTCTTAAACGACAATGTCGTAATTCTTATAAATTTTATGGCCTTATAAGGATTAAAATTGTTATTATAGATAGCAAAACTATAATTATGCAAATTAAAAACTATAGGTATCAAAACTGTAATTATCTTAATTTAAACTATAATGACCAAAATTATAATTATTATAAATTATAAAACACAGTGACTGAGATTTTAATTATTAAATATAGAAAGTATAAGAACCACAATTGTAACTAACTTATTCTAGGTCTTAAGCAGTATTGTAATTCTTTTAAGCAAAATAAAAAATAGGTACCAAAAATAAAATTATGCAAATTAAAAACTATAAGGATCAAAATTGTAACTATCCTAAATTGAAAACTATAAAAACTAAAATTGTAATTAATATGAACTATTGACTGAATTGTAATTTGAGGAAAGCTAAAAAGAAAAGGGAAGCAGGATTGAGAAAAACACGTGTTTTGGCAATTCTGTAATTTCATTAAATGGTAATTTTATAATTTCTGTCAAAATAGTGGCTACTTTCTTATTTTTCCTGAGATTTAATAGGATAGGTAATAGTATTATTCTCAATCAACAACCATCACAAGGGGAGGCTAGGTTACTCACATGATAAAAAGAAGTGTGCTTCAATCATAGGAAAGCATCAACAATACTATTTATGTCCACGACCTCCCAACACGTCCTACAATAGGTTTCACCATGTATAAACACATACATTCGTTTTCTCCTCATCTCAATGGCCCTGACTAGACTATGAGTCTTAGGCTTAACCATTAATTTCGATTTACATACAATTAATGTTAAAACGAGAAAATTTTCAAAAAAAATTATTAATATATGCTGATCTCTATATCATGTTTTATAGCGTAAATATGATAAAAGCTGCCATTTTTGTTTTTGTTTTTTTTTTTTTTGATAAAATAAAGCTCATAAAAATAGTAAATTAACATCGTTTTTGAATGCATATAGTGTAAAAACATAAAATTTTCCTAAGAAATTTGTTATAGTTAATAGTTGTATATATGTATACCATCTTTTAGAGTATTAAAAAAAAAAAAAAGTTCAACATTTTTTTATAAAATAAAGTTTTAGAAGTAAAAAAAAAAATACAATGCATGGTTGCATGAGTCCATGCATGAATGCTTGTTTTGATTTTTATTTTTGTATATCTTTATTTATTTAATTTTTTTGTTAAGATAGAAACTTATACCTATAATTACTACTTTTTATGCTTTAAACGATTGTATGTGTATCGATGTAAAAAAAAAAAAAAATGGTCGTTCACTCGAAAATTATCGTTCCTTTTTGAATATACACTGCATATGTATATGTATGGGTAATGCTTAACGTATTTTTTTCGATTCTAAAAACACATTATGTTACTGTTGTAATTGTTAAAATCATTTTTTTGTTTGTTTAATTAACTGATTAATCCAATAAAAACAAGTAGTATACCCTACACGGAGCTAAAAAGATTTCGTATGATTATTTTTTTCTCTAAAACTATAATTGTTACGTGAGAATATTTGTTAACATTTTGCCAGAGACTGTAGTACCATTCATTTCACGAAACTATAACTTTTATTCTACATAAGCTTTATAATTAATAATAACTAGTTTGGATGGTTGCGCTTTGCAACGGGTTTATTAAGCATATATTTTCAGGACCATTTACGTAATGTTATCTTACACTGAGGCCAATTTTGTAATTTCTCTATTAAGCATAGACTATTACTGTATTTTTTTTCTCTTTACATAATGACAATTTATGTTATACATGGACCATTTCTTTAACATCACTCACCATTTTATACCACATGGACCATCGGTGTAACTTAATACAAATTGTAAACTACAGGGATCAAAGCTGTAATTATTGAAATTAAAAGTCAGAAGAACCAAATCTGTAATATTAAAATTAAAAATATAGAGGCCAAAATTATAATTAATATAATATAAATATTGCATGAATTAAAACTATAATTATATTAAATTAAAACTACATAAATTAATTCTGTAATTTTATTTTCTCGTAATTGAAAAGGATATAAAAAAATTGCAAATGATAAAATCTATAATTATTGAAATCAAAAACTGAAATTACCGAAACTTTAATTAACACAAATTAAAAATAAAAGTAATCAAAATTATAATTATTATAAACTAAAAACTACAAGACTAAACCTCTAATTATTCCATTTCCTAACTTTTAAGAGAGAGATATTCTAATATATATCATGTAATTTAAAAACTTAAAAGTACTAAAATATAAATCAAGAGTATGTTTAGATTAAAAATATTTTAAATTACTGTTTCAGAGAAAAAAAATTAAATATATAATAACTTTAACCGAAATAGCAATACGAAATGTATGTTTTGTGAAACTTTTATTTTATCATTTTAGTGAATTTGCTTTATGAAAAGTATTCTTGTGACGATCCCTAAAAAAATATTGATTTATAGCAAAGATTGGGAAGCCGAGAAAGGTAATTTCCTGGAGGTAGGGTTCATGTACCATCTATGTCGTCGGGATATTAAAAAAGAATAAATAAACGACTATGAATGCGGTGTCGTATTGTCGTAAGGTGTCAGAGTATGTGTTGGGTGTTGCTGTTTATTTTAATCAGAAGGATATGTATGCGAACTTCACTTTATTGTCTACCAAGGAACATACAGTTCTCTTTTGAATATTTTATAATTTTACAAAAAAGAATATCTATAGATATAATTGCAAAAATAATGATTTTTTTATTTGGATAATAAGTCAAAATAAACCTAACAAAAATTTAATCGTTTTAGTTTACAATTCGATACGAAATAGTCCAAAATCTAGTTATATTACAAAATAACCATTAATTTCAAAATATCATTTTTATATAATTTTTTAATAGGTAATTTTATTCGTATCCCATCTGATTACTTTTTGTATTTTCTTTTGTGTGTAGACATGTGTATTTTACCAAACATAAGCCCTTATTTCGTATCTCGAGAGGTACATATAGTATCACCCAGTTACTAAACATATCATCTATCTCCTTTCAAATTATTATTGTACCTTCTAATTTGATGTTTTGAAAGAGATGCATTAAGGTTTTGTTTGTTTTTTAAAGGTAAATGTTTGTGGTCTGCGGATCACATCTGCAGACATCTGTAGACGAAAATATGGACCAAATGTTTGTAATATGCAAGAATAAGACTATGTTTTTTAAAGTTTGCGGGTTGTTAAAATGAACCGAATTATCTATCATATTATACATTTTTGTATATCTAACTTTTTGATTTTCTCAATTATTTTTTTATGTAAAACTATCTATAATTTATATAAAAAACTACATTGGTCGCTTTACCGGTTCGATGATTCAACAAGTTTAATCTGATTATATATATATATATATATATATATATATATATATATATATATATACATATATATATATATATATATATATATATATATATATATATATATATGTAACGACCCAAATTTAATAATATAAATATGTAAAACAAGGTGTGTATAATTTAAAGTTTTATGTATATTTTATAAGAAAGTATGTTTGTAAGGGTAAATTAGTCATTTTACCATGAGAAGGGTAATTTGGTCATTTGACCATATACAAGAATTATTATAAAAGTATAATTCTAGTTTGGACCAAAAATGTAAGAATTTTAGCTTCATGTGGCCAAATTTCAAATTTGTGTCAAAAGTCCAAGGAATGAAAGTTCAGGGACTAAAACTGAAAATATGGAAAATATAAAAATGAGAAAATATCTAATTAATCCTCATAAATTCAGAAGAGTCTAGAGAGAACGGGAGATAGAGTCAGAGAAGAGAAGATAGCACGGGAAAGATCGAGAAAGAGTTCAAAGATTTAGCTTAGGATTGAAGTTCCTAAGCATTTGAGGTAAGGTTTCCAAACTCTAAACTCCAAATTAGTGATCGAGAATCAAGTCATGATTTCTGATTTTTCCAGAAATCATGGTTCTAATGTAAACATCTAATTCATATTGCTCAAAATCACCATTAAAGCATGTTCTAGTCATGGAGTATGTGAAAATTAAGAAAATGGTGATTTTGCTCAAGAACCCTAAGTCACGGGTTTGAAAGTTCAGATGGTTTTAATTAATCTAATATGTTAGAAATGATGAAAGAAACTTGTATTAACAAGTAATTCAATGGAATTGAAGATTTAATGTCAAAAATGATGAAATGAGTTTTTAGCTCAAGAACCCTAGAAATGGGTTAATGAGTTGAAACTGATTTCATATAGTTCTAATGGTTTAGTTAAGTTAAAAATGTTATAAAAGAAACAAGAAATCAATTCATAAGCTTGAAAAATCAATGAATGGATTTTTGGTAAAAAAATTGGTGTTTCCGGAAGAATTTACAAGATTTTAAAGAAAGTTTGATGATTTTGAAGTTTAAAACTAAGTGTAAGTTGGTATTTAGGGCCTAGATATGACCCTAAACCAATTAAGTCAAATATTAAGAACATATCTTAAAATCATCAAAGTATGTTGCTATTGTTGAAAAATTGGAATTTTGTTCAAAAGCCTTAGAACTCAATTTCACATTATCAAATTAATTCTAAGGGGTTTTAATGAGTTCCAAATGTGGAAATTGTTGAAATAAGTCAGTAGAAGTGATTAATATTGGACAATTTCGTTTTTTGAATCAAAAAATGCAAAAACGGGAATGTTTGAAAAAAAAATAATAATAATTGAAATCCATGATTTTTATGGTTAAAAACTTGAAGTAAATGAATGGTTTTGATCTTGGAATAAACCTTATTGATTAAGACGTGAATTAAGGGCTTAATAAGGGAAAATGGAAATTTGTAGCATAAAAATCGGGAGATTCTGGACAGCTGCTCAGTAGGCGCGACGCGCCCCTCACCTGGGCGCGGTGCGCCATTGCGGCAGAGTGAAAATGCAGTTTTTCTTCAAGTCTCCTGCTAAGTGATTTTAGTTTTTGAGATTTTCTTCAATACTTGTCCGTTTGACCTCAAATTTTAAACATAGGTCTAATATGTTATGAAACTTCATGAAAAATTGTCGGAATCGAAATACGACCCCCCCGAGGGGTACTGTAGCAAAATACGTATAAAATACAACTTAACTAAAGTTGGTCATTTAAAAGTTATAGACTTGTTATGACCCAAGATAGTATTATAAGGACTCTAATGAGTTATAGAATCAGTTAGCATGAATGTTAATGTATAACATGTTAAATATAGGTCCATGTCAAGTGATCATTGGATCAAAAGAGTATAAATACAAGGAACGTGTAGTCAGTCTCCTAACAATACACGAGGTGAGTACATGCAGTATTTTTACCCATTCTGGGGTACATGGCAAGTAAGTATTTTCAAGATTTCTTATAAAATTTCTACATGTGAAATTATATGCAAGATTATTATCTCTAACTCGTTTGTGAAAGTATAATGTTATATTTGAAGTTATGTTTTGGTCTATGAGCCAATTATGTGAAAGTATGTTTTGGTTTATGAACCAAATATGTGAAAGTATATTTTTAATACAAGTTATATATGTTTGAAAGTGTGGATAGGCATATAGCCATAATGTGTTTAAGAAGTATGTTTTAGTTACAAACTAAATATGTTTTCGAGTATGAATGGCATATAGCCATAAGATGTTGGAAAGTATATTTTGGCATAAAGCTTAGCATGTTAGAAAAATATGTTTTAAACATATGAAAATTATGTGATGAAAGCTATATTTGGCATCTAGCCATAAAGACATAAAATGTTGTAGTTTGGCACCTAGCCACAAGTTATATGTTTATGAGAAATGTTCAAGCAAGCAGCAAGTTTTTATATGACTGGTAATTGTAGCAAGCAGCGTTAGTAAGGGAACTATGTTCCAACCTACCCGGGTTAGGTAAGGGGTCTACTGGGGACAAGCCCCATCGCAAAATAGATCGCCTCAGCACTTCTATGGTGAGGATTGATCCGTTCTTTCTAGCCATAGAGACTTGGGGTATCACTTATAGTGATTAAAGCCCTAAGTATAAAAATCCAGCAAGCTTATAAAACCAGTCAAAGAAAGTAAGAAAGATGTTATTTTTGTAAAGTATGTCATAAAAATGATTATTGAGAAGTAAAGAATTATAGTATGTTGCTATTATAAAGTTTTGAAATAATATATTTTTGCAAAGCATGATATGTAATGATTTTTGAAAAGTAAGGAGCTATGGTATGATGTTATTATAAAACTTTGAAAGATGTTTTATGTTATAAGTTTTATAAAACTTGGAAAAGAAGTTAAAGGTTTGAGTCTAAAACTCATGTAACTCATGAGACATTATTGTCTTACATATTTTATGTTTTGCCATGTATTCCAGGTTAAAAGCTTAGGTATATTTGGATGAAGTTTAGCTGGAGTGGAGCTCGAGTTAGCTCCTATCTTGGACTCAAGGTTTAATCCTTATTTGCTTACTATGGTTAGTTTTGATATGGATTTGTGCACCCACTGTTTTAATCATTTAAACTATCGGTTTTTGATAAACCGTATTTTTGTATTCATGAAATTTTAAGAAAAACTATAGTATTTGCAAACAGTAGAAATGGGGTGTCACTATATATATATATATATATATATATATATATATATATATATATATATATATATATATATATATATCCTACCAATCAGATTAAATTCTACTCCGCCATAACTGTATCTTGGACTACCATATCATAATAGCCAATATGAACTTTTTGTGTTGCCAAAGTGACGTGGTAGTGACGTAGCTACCAAAAAGCTGACGTGGCCATGGCCAAACTCCACCACCCTTGTATTTATAATTGAGGCTCACTTAGGGTTTCTTTAAGCCCACAGATTATGAAAAGCTTTAAGCACTTATCAAGCCCATATAAGTGATAACCATTATCACTTATCATCTTTGAATTAAGTCCTTTTATCCCATTTCATAGTTTCTAGTTAATTCACATAAAATGACAATTAACAAGCTAGTCCTCCTTAATTCCATATTTGGTTATTCTTTGCCTTTTTAGTCATGCATGCATGTAACCAAAAAGGTCTATTTTGTATATAGAAATATTTCATACTTGTTAAGACACTTGGAATTTTTCCAACAAGAAGGAGAAGATACATGCTATAAAATATATAGACTTGGTTATATGCGCAATTGTTGTTGTTGGTTAATGATTCCAATCTAGAAACACATAGGGAGCCGTTGCACAAAAATGTTGAACAATTTGACCATATATACTATTTTGAATATGATATAGATGGTAGTTTATAAACAACATCATTTTAGTAAATGCCTTCCCCAAGACGCATGCCAACTCTTGTTTTCATACGCACACTAACACCTAACATTATAAAGATGCAGTTATCTAAAAGTAAAGAAAATATTAGGGTCCCGTTGCAATTAAAATGTGTTCAAGAGGTATTTGATATTAAAAAGACGAAATATATCACATACAAAGTTTGAGGCTAAATTTCATCAAGATGGCTGTTTCTGAGTATTATTAGCAAAATATGTTAGTTTGTTCCAAATTCGAATATTAAAGAATAAACGCACAAACACATCCCAACTATGGTTAAGTAAATAAAAGTATTAGCCCATTTATTAAAGGATGTAATAGTTAGTAATGGTATGTGGGTGTTATGTGGGAGTGATATTATTCAAGATATGAATGTACGTTTCAAAATAGACAATTTGTCGGGCTGACATTGAGAATCTGATGATTGTCAAAGTCTACTTCACACTGTCAACATCCTCAGCGTATGACTACCAGTGGCACCATGAAGATTTTTGTATTTATGTAAAGTCCATAATTATAGTGATTAGATTCTTATCCTTTTATAGTTGTAAGTATCCCTGGTTTGTAAGGATACTTCGTATAGTTAGCTGCTCTCTAGTATGTGTGTGTGTGTATATATATATATATATATATATATATATATATATATATATATATATATATATATATATATATATATATATATATATGTGTGTGTGTGTGTGTGTGTGTGTGTGTGTGTGTGTGTGTGTGTTTGCTAGGGTTCATTGCAAAGTGTCGATATACGTTTTGTAATCATCTTTGTATGAGATAATATATCGTTAATCAGAATAAGTTTCTAATTAATTATGTGTGAATTTGAGTGTTATTGTGTGTTGATCATGGGTAAAGTTCTAACATATTTCCTATGCTCAAGCTTGCCAAGAAAAGTGTGAGGTATTGAAACTTTTACACAGGGCACTGAAAACTCATTTGCACAACTTCCCACATATTGTCTTAATTTAGAGAAAGTAAATGAAGTCACCATAACACACATAATTACAAGCTTGCGAAGTCGGTTTGAGCTATTCTTTGCCATGATTGGTTGTGTGGTAAGTATCAATTTTATTATGCAAAAATATTATATGTATATGATATTGATTATTTGTAATTAATATTGTTTGTAGATTCAGAAGTTTCTTCCAAGCTTGCAACGAGTACTCATTATAAATGCCACCAACTTGAAAAGGAAATGCATAGGAAATTTGTTCCTAGAGGTAGTGATGGGTGGATAAAACCAAATATTGCAATTTGCCTATAGAATGGGAAGTTAAAGAAGGGGGAAACATGTAATTGGTTTCCATCATAGCCCTATAGAGATATTGGTAATTTGGAGGGATTGGAAGTCATATCTAATAAAGTTAAATCTATTAAACAGGTTGTCAGGCGTGTCTTTCCAAATGCATATCACACACTATGTTGTCGACATTTGAAAATGAATATTCGTTTTAAACGGAAGGGGAAGAAAAATGAGTGACTTGAAATCATATATTGGAATGCATGCAAAGCATTTTAGAACGGATGACTTTGAACATCATATGGTTAGGCTCCGACATGTTTTGCCAAAAATATATGACTGACTGGACTGTTTTGGCCACGTAAGATAGGCAAGAGCTTGCTTTATGGGGGAATGATATGATTTCATGACTTCAAAGAATACATAGTCAATAAATGTGTTGTGTATGTTCAGTGGAAACTACAAATAACAATGCTTGTGGATTTTTTTCTTCAACATATGGTGCAACAATGATATTTCGAATGGAGAACACAGGCAGGTCAATATTATATATGTTTATACGTGTAAAGTATTCTTATAAAAATTATCATTTTTAATTATTAGCAGCAAAAATTCAACATTGTATCACCCATTAGATCCAAAATGGAATTGAACAGAAAAATGATAAACGTCTAACATAGAAGGTGATGCTAATGACAAAATATAAATTTAATATACATGAATATGGCAAGAATGGGATGATTGATATACAGGAAAATACATGTACAAGTAAGCAATGATAGTGCATGAGTTTACCTTATGGTCATGTGATTGTGACTGTTGGGCTATGCATTGGTTCTTTGCAAAGCGTTATAATATTTTGTATCACGAGATAGTTTATCCTTTAGCACACCCTTCTGCAGAGGAAGAGCCCGACGAGGTAACATTTGCTAGTAAACAAATGACAAATCGTCTGCCCTAAAAAGCATTATATTACATTCATTCTAAGTGAGAGAGTCCAATACTAAAAGGATGTAGTAGATGCCAACAATTGGGTCATACTAGCCTAAACTATCCAACTCCTATGCCAAGCGAATCATCAAGGTCGAGAGTCTCGAATAAGAGCTTCAAGGGTAATGCTAGAGTTGTGTACAATAATTCACAAACTAAAAGTGAAGCATATCATCCTACGTTTGATTTGAATGAATAATTGTTACAATTGCATACTAAGTTTGTTATAAGATTCTTCATTTTTTTACATCACACAAAATGTTAGCAAACATTAAATAAATCGTACAATCTGCAATAAGGTCATAAAAAACATTTCAGACACTTTCTTGACTTTCAAACTCATATTCTCAAGATTTTCGAAACCTTTCTTTAGAAGATTTACGAAATTACATTTTTCAAAAAATATTTGTTTTCTAACAATATATTTTCAAGATTTTCAAGCCATTATTTTCACTTTGTAAATAGTATACATTTAAAAAAGTATATTCAAACTAATAATGCCCCTTTAAAAAGTACTAATTTTAGAAAAAATGATCAGTTAGACAGAATCTATTTTCTATGGTCATTATATAACATATTTATGAAAACGATCATGTGAATTCGATTCCCAATTGATACTTTGATACAAGATGGTTTAGAACTAGTTTAGGAGTAAACTTGCCGATAAAGAGAATACTCCAAAAAATATAACTACTAGAGTAAAATAAAAGTAAAACATTTATGTCGGTCAGTACGGCCACATGCATCCACACTTCCACAGATGTTGTGGAAAACTGTAACTTGACCACTTAAAATTTTAGTGATATTTAACGTCCTCCGATATTAGGCACTGGCTCCAGGGCTTATCTCCTACTTTACGAGAATCGGCAATTTAGTCCCTTGATATTTTTTAAGCAGTAAATAAATGGAAAATAATCTGTACATAACTGTTTTTTAATCAGATATAATAATTTATATATTATATAAGTTGTATATCATACATAAAATCTTTCTCTTCTAATAAAAGAGTAATGAAAATGCCATTTGGCATCCTCTTATTAACCTTCGGTCTATTTAAATACCACGTGGCGTCCTCTTATTAACCGTCAGTCTATTTTTCCGCTCAAAGACTCCTTATTCGTGATCCCTGATTTTTGGCGCAATTAGAATCATCTATTTCAGGCAACAAGAAATCATTCCATCTATTGCACAGTAAATCGACAATTAAACCCTAGAAATCAGTTACAGATTGATAGGAGGAAACTGATAAGCGTTCCAATTTAAACCCTAGAAATCAGCTAACAATCACCTCCTCCGATTTCATTGAAATAGCAACCAAATTCAAATTCTCTCCCTCGATGTAAGTTTGCATTCTAAAAACCCTAGCATAGAATATCGCTTTATGTTTGTTTCACTGTGGAAGAAGAACCCTCAGTCGATTTATATTTTCTCTACTTCGGGTTTTTTGCAGGTTGGCAAGGAATGGGAATTAAGGTGTTTAGGTTTTAACCTGCCAGAAACTTCTTAATCGCCAGGGATCTTATTCTCTCCGATCACTGCCCAATTTTTTTCATTTCCGATTGACCAATAGTAATCGAATAGAGAGTGACATAGATCGAGGAAGTAGCAGTAGTGCAGTAGCTATCGTGAGTTTTTAATTTTTTATATTCTTTTCCAGTTCTTCTTAACTCTTAAATTTGAAATTATGTCGATTATCATCCTAAATAATTAATTTACATTATAATCATATGCGAAACTTGTTCCTTCGGTGATAACGAAGGTTAAAACGAGGAAAATTCTCGATAGTATAGGAATTACAACTATTGAAGTTAATTTGTATACCAATAAAGGAATGTTCGGAACGTCAGCTTCCAGTGGTACTCCTTCTGGAATGTAAATTCTCTATCGGTAGTCTCTGTTTGATCCGTCGTTCTTACGTGATATGGTTAAAAATAAGTTGCATATTGAGTCTATCATGAAATTGATATGTCGATGTTATAATTGGGAAGGGAGCCAAGCTACGAACCTAGAAATTCAGATTTGAAATAAAGAAATCACATGCTTTCAATCAAGGGGATATTCACAGTATATATGTCTATCATTACTATTTCTTATATTTAAACAACTAAAGGGAAGTACGTTGCAATTTGCTCCATTTAACCAATTTTAAATGGACATATTTTAGGAGTTAGTACGAGGTTTAGCAATATCCTTTCATTTTTTCATTTTTTGTTTGAAATAGGGAAGATTACATTAGAAGGAGGTCAAAACACGGTCTGTAGGGATTTAGTGGCTAACGAGACTGTTTCAATTTCTTTCATTTCCTCAAAAACCATACAAATTTGAACATATGGCTCATTGATTGTTTAAATGTTTGACATCTGCTTTTAAATCTACTCATTTGATCTTAATTTGGTGAATATTTTATTTGAGTTTGTAGAAGCAAGGGTTAAGTTTTTAATTTACTATACATGAAGTGAATAGAAGGTCATTGGAAAAACAACGAGGTAACCTGCTTGAGCCTCTTTTTTTACTCAAATTTATTTTCAAAATGGTTAAATGCAAGAAAGCTTTAGTTTCATACTTTAATTTAGATTAGGTAAGTATATCTTTTTTCAAAACAATTCACTTATGAAGGCCCTATATAATTGTACTTATAGCAGTTGGTGGTGTTTGTGTAAAATTCACTGTTTCACTCCATATTACGAATATGTTCTATATTCAAAAGAAGATATTCAATGAAAATGGAATTACAATTCTATTTTACCTCTAGAAATTATATCTAAGTGTTTTGACTGTTGTCCTCTTTCTACAAAGTCAAAACTTATAGGGCTACTGTTATCGTGGACTGTTACAAAGCACATTGCCTGTGGATTAGTTTAGAATGATACTTTCTTTCAGATCTTATAAATGATGTGTGAAATGAAATATGATTGCAAATGTCATTTATGGTTCTGTACTTCAGAAAATATATGCAGTAATTAGTTTTTTTATGGATAACCGGTTTGCAAGAATCATTTATGCCGGAAACAAGATAATAAGTTTTGCTATCAGTTTTCTGTTTCCAAAGTATGTAAATGTTGTCAAAAGTTTCCGGACCCTGGGAAACGGTGATGTCTCCGGTTTGGATAGTAACAAAGTTGGTCGTTGTCGAACAGGGCATTTTAGTCAAAACCGGTCTGGTTAAACCCTAAAAGTCTGCTTCTCACGAACGATATGTGATGTTTTGCGACTGTTTGTTATTCAACGGGACCAAGGAAATGACAAACCTATTAATTGAAGATGAGTTGGGTCCTATGGTAGATTGTCTAACCGATTTTGATGTTATTTTGTAGATTGGTTGAAATATTTAAGGGATTTTTGCCCTAGGAGGATGAAATTGGTCTGGCTGCTTTTCAAGTAGTCTCCTCTTGTGTCAATTATAACAAAGGTAATATTTTATAATCATGCATGTTATGGTCTGGTATATAGCTAGGCATATTAACTAATTAATATACTAATTGTTTTCCTGTTTTTGTGAAAGAAAATGAGGAGGAAAATAATATTTAGGAGTTTTGATACAACATACACTGACAGAAGGGAAAATAAGCAAGCATGGGTCCTGAATAAGGTTGTAAGTGTACCTATGTGCTGTTGTATGAGTATTTGTGTATAAGTATGTGATTGTATTTGTATTTCACATTATAGAATCTTAATTTATGGGTGATTCTTTTTTGATTAATGCATAAAGCATGTCTCCAATACGTTGAGTGAATCGAGGGGCACTCGCATTAAGATCCTTCAAGGGTAAAAAGGTCATTAACTTACAAAGGATATGTTTGGTGACTTGACCTGCCTTTGAAACAACTTTATGATAGCATCCTTTTTTTTCTCTGACACCAAAATATCAATGTGTATTTTTCTAAATGAAAAGTTTAGGCGATTTTACTGTGTGATAAAATTGCCGTTTATATTTTATTAATGAAATTGTTTTGTGGGAGTTTACTTCTGGATGAAAGGAGAAAAATGAATATTCAACCAATTATCTCAATATATGACAAAATTACCCTTGAGAATCGAGATAAGTTACCATGTCCTAGCAGTTAGTATGTTTTACTATTTTAATTGGACTCGAAACCTGGTTTTTTATTGCTAAATAAAGTGTGTGTGTTTGTGTGTGTGTATATATATATATATATATATATATATATATATATATATATATATATATATATATATATATATATATATATATATATATAATGCATTAAAATGGTTGTTACGTTCCTAACAAAAGAGTACATGAAACTTTCAGGTAAATCGAGATGGTAATTCTAAAAATAGGTCCCATACACGTGTACAATATCCATCGTTGGTAAACAACAATGTTCTCATTAAAGGAATTTTCTGTTAAAGGGTCCAGGGTAAAGTAATTATCAGAAAATATTAGGTTGTTTTATTTATTATGTACAGGGGCGGACCCAGGGGGTGCCCGTGCCCCTCCTAAATTTTTACCCCGTAGTGTAAAAAAAAATTATATATAGGTGCCCCTCCTGAAAAAAATTTATGTATAGGTGCCCCCGTGTCTATTTTTTCTGGGTCCGCCACTGATTATGCATGTTCTTTTATTTTGTTGCACAATCTGTTGTTAGTTAAAAACAAATTTCTTAACTTCAATCATCTGGTACCAATATTGATTTATATGGTAAATTGTAAGAATCAAGATTTTGCTAAAGTCAGTTTTTTTCATGCAGCACGTACATGACATAAAGAAAGTAGTCCAAGTCCTTAACCCTCTCTCTAACACCATGGTGAGGAAACCTCAAAATCGGACACAAGATGTATTAACAATTATAGAATATAATCATATTATATGTTTGTCTATTTATAAAAACCACCCCGTGTTAAACACCGGTAAATAACCTAGTACATTATATAATTCTATATAACTAAAAACAGTTGTATACGGATCGCTTCTATAAATAAATTTATATAAATAAATTTATATACGACACACGGCTTATGGATTATTTGCGTAAATAACTTTTATTTAATCGGTCTAACTCTCTTTTAATCCGTGGTGGACCCCATTAACCAGAGATGCACAAGCTTCGGCTCGGTACGGCCTGATATTGGTTTGAAAAATGAATAATGACTTACGAAGGAAGACTTTATTCCGTATTTAGTTATTAAAATTCTTTTATACAAGATTTACCATAGAACTTTTTTGGGTTGTTCATAAATATCAATTTGATTTATTATAGTAGATTTTTGTTGATTTCATGTTTTGTTGTGAATTATAAATGATTTGATATGTCTGTTTTATAAATTTTTAGCCCACTAAACTATTTTTTATATAATTTATTATTAAAATTTTTCATTCAAAATTTTTGCTTTTCAAAATTTTTTATAACTTTTTACAATTTTTTCTATAACCTATCTAAAACTTTTTTTCAACCTTTTTCTAAATATACACATATTTTTTTCACGTTGAACATAATTATTTAGATAATTTACTCTTATACCGAAATAGAAAAAAATTGTATAAAAAGTTATAAAAAAAGGTTGTAAATAAACTTTCAAAAAAATTATAAAAAAAAATCATAAATACTACATCAAGATTGTATTGTACATTTCATGGAGGCAGTAAATAATCGAAAAAATAAGTTGAATAGTCATACGCATACAAAGAAAAAACTATAAATGACTAAATGTGTATAAAACAAAACTATAAATGACTAAATGCATACAAAAAAAACTATAAATGACTAAATGTGTACAAAACAAAAGGTTTAATGATCACATATATGTTAAAAATATATATATATATAACTAAATATTTATTTACGATAAAGTTTATTAACTTTATAAGTCATTTTCCCTTTTTTATATAATTTTTAGCTAATTTTTTTTTATTAAAAACACGCTGTTAAAAATTGACGATAATTGCATTTTAACAGGAATGCAACCCAAAATCAAATGTAAAAGAATCGGCATCAACATTTGGTAAGACATCCAACATTTTATAAATCGGGAATTAAATAAAATAAAATTGGATTTTAGTTAGTAAGTGATATTAAAAGCTGTCAGGGAGTCAAACGTAATGATGGAGATGGTAAAGAAGTACACTGGAAGAAGATGGAGCGGATCATGTAAAAACAAGTTCTAAAATAGATATCCAACTCATATTTTTGATTGGGTAAATTGCATAAAAGTCATTAATTTTTCTAATTTTTTCGATTTTGACATTGTATTTTTAGTTTTTGCAATTAAGTCATTATGTTTTCAGAAAATTGCAATTAAGTCATTATGTTTTCCAAAAAGTTGCGAAAATGATCATATGACAGGATGGCAACAGGTTACCAGGCCATATGGTCAAATTTGAAATTTTTCAGAAAACATAATGACTTAATAGCAAAAATAAAACATAGTGTCAAAATCGAAAAATCTGGAAAAGTTAGCGAATTTTATGCAATTTACTCTATGCAATTTATATAACTTAATCACTTTACATGCCCTATACGTGTCCAAAAAATAAATTTGTTGTTACCTTGTTTTTCCATTTAAAGTAATCAAATTTATTGTCCTAAAAATGGAATTTCAAAAAGATTTAGGATAAATGCATACGAATAACAACTAACTTACATGCCCTCAGTGTGAATATCCTATTGGGTAATTGGTTATGTAAACAATGTCTTTATATGATGGGTTATAAAAATCTATATTGATGTTCGTTCATTGATTTATATAAATGTACAAAAATAAAATAGAATTTTATAATGATACAAAAGCAAAACTTGGTTATTATTTAATAAAATTATTTTAATGTTTTCATGTGAATCTTCAGCAACAATATTGGCCGTGAAATTGTCATGTTATCGTTCCAAAAAAGAATACAATTATAAATTACCTAATACAACAAAATTAGGTAAAAATAAAACTTAAATGGTTAAACATTTACAAAGATAGTTTAAGCTAAGTAGATAAAAAGTTCAATATACTTTTACCATTTTTTCAATCGAGTCCATCAACTTTCTTATTAAAAAAAAATATTTGGCAATACAACCTGTCAAGCTAGTAGCATTTGCATACTCGAAGACATAAAATGTATAATTTTAATCAATAGATTTTTTTGAAAGACTAGATCGCTAAAAATTGTGAAAATAGGCAAAATAAAGAAAGGCGTCGTCTTATTCAAAATTAAAGTACTTGTTTTCAATAAAACAAAAAATGTATACTCATTTTCAATAAAAAAAAACTTAATTTCAATGAAACAAAAAGTATTAAGAGTTTAAACTAGAATTTTTTTTAAGTAAAAGAAGGTTTCGTATGCATTTATCCTAAATCTTTTTGAAATTCCACTTTTAGGACAATAAATTTGAGTATTTTAAATGGAAAAACAAGTTAACAACAAATTTAATTTTTTGGACACGTATGAGGCATGTAAAGTTATTAAGTTATATAAATTGCATAGGGTAAATTGCATAAAATTCGCTAACTTTTCCAGATTTTTCGATTTTGACACTATGTTTTATTTTTTCTATTAAGTCATTATGTTTTCTGAAAAATTGCAAATTTGACCATATGACCTGGTAACCTGTTGCTATCGTGTCATATGGTCATTTTCGCAACATTTTGGAAAACAATAATGACTTAATTGCAATTTTCTGAAAACATAATGACTTAATTGCAAAAACTAAAAATACAGTTTCAAAATCGAGAAAATTGGAAAAGTTAGTAACTTTTATGCAATTTACCCTTTTTTATAAACTAAAAAAAGTTTAGAGTAAATTACAGTTTTGGTTCATGTGGTTTGGGGTTATTTTTGGATTGATCCTTAATCTATTAACAGGTTTGGTCCTTAATTCATGTCAAAAGACAATTTTACCTTTTTATTATTTTTTTCTTTTTCTTTTAACACTTCATTTATTTTTTGTTATTAAAAAATAGAAAAAACCCACCCTCACCCCCAATTACCCCATCAGATCATCTAGGGCTAGAAATCGAATTGTTTCGCTCTGCATAGGCAATCGATTTCGACAGTTGAATTTGTAAGTTCTTGTTCTTATTATATACTCTATCAGTTGATGAGATTAGAAACGTTTCATGGAAAGTACACGATTGAAATCCTAATATTTCTATGTTTCGGTTTTGATTTTTCGTTGCAGGATTTCGAAAAACTAGGGATTTGGTTAGATTCTATCGTAACAATGTCGGTAACGACGGGTGTTAGTGATACCATCATAGCGATTAGGGATAAATATAGAGATTAAATTGGGCAAACAAAAGTGAAGTGATATTGGCCTGGTAAAGCTCCTTGGGCAGACGATGGCGATGAAGAAGAGGACATACGGATGTCAAGGTCGGTTGCCTTGGAGAAGCATTTCACTAGCAGGGAAAATTCCGACATCATGAAACGAGATGATCTAAGGCTACGTCGTTTGACAGAGAATAGATTAAGATAAAGTTGTGGGTTTTCATTTGGGTTCACTTTCGCTTCGATGGCTGCAGCTATGATCAACGAGCTTGCAGCAACTGTTCCAACAACTAAATGCATTGAGCTCCCAAAATCTGAGTATATTAGAGGGGGAACGAAGCTCGAATCTGTATATGAAAAAACAGATGCTATAAATTCTAACACGTACAACTATATCATGAAAGAATTTTGATTGCATGTTTGTTTAAAGAAAAACCAGTCCCCAAATATTTGAGACATTTGTTAAAGGATCGTCCGGGAAAAAGGTTTCCTTCAAATCGGACTTGAAGGCCACTACGAAGCTTTTTGGGCCGGTGAAGTTCACCTTGTCCAATGTTTCTCCGGTAGCTCGTTCTCCTTCCATCGACGCCATTTTAGTGTATGGAGAGCGAGAGAGAGAGAGAGAGAGAGAGAGAGAGAGAGAGAGAGAGAGAGAGAGAGAGAGAGAGAGAGAGAGATGGGGTAATTGGGCTTGGGGTCGTTTTTTTATCTTTTTTTAATAATAAAAAATAAATAAAGTGTTAAAAGAAAAAGGAAAAAAGAAATAAAAGAGTAAAAATGTCTTTTGACATGGACTAATGACCAAACCTGTTAGTAAATGGAAACTACAAGGGCAATAATGTGAGAATTCTAAATTAAGGACCAATCCAAAAATGACCACAAACCACAGGAACCAAAACTGTAATTTACTCAAAAGTTTATTAGAACAATTTTATTAGATTAAAGTTGTGTTACGAAAGTATCTTCCATTATCGATTTTATTTTTAAAATTTATGTTTTGTTATATTATTTTTTGTTATTTTAATTGAATAAAATATTTTTTTAACTTAAATCATCTTCAGTTATTAATTTTTTAGTTTTTTCTAGTAAAATTAACAATTTTATTTTTACTTTTATAAAATAATATATAAATCTCACTAATCTAATTTATTATTCTTAAACATGTAAAATATTCATAAAATAAAAAAACGATGATAAAATTTTACTAAAATAAAATATTAAAATACTGAAAAGGATACATATGTCAAAAAAATTTAATATAAAATCGATAAAATTATTATGTTTATATTTATAAAAACGTAATATGATTATTTATGAACTTAATTTTAAATATTGAGTACTAAAATGATAAAAAAGAAATTTAATGAGTTTTAAAGATTAAATAAAATAAGCGAGTAAAATGGAGTATTATAAAATAAAAAGATTAATTATACAAAAAATAAAACTAAAAGAAAATATTTCTTAAAATCTAACTATTTTATATATTTGTCTAAATATCAATTTATTTTAATGGTTAAAAGATCTCTTAGGTTTAATATTAATATTTGACTTCTAAAAAAATTGACAATTCATAAAAATAACAAAGCAAATAAAAAAATCTCTTATTATGTAGATTTAATAAAAAATTTCATTTTAAGATAATTAATTATTAAACTCTAAAAAAGTCTTAATATTCTAGTTTCTTTTAATATCATCCTTGTGATTAAGTGACATATTTTTAAAATTTGTATAATGTGTGTGTGTCTATATATATATATATATATATATATATATATATATATATATATATATATATATATATATATATATATATATATATATATATATATATATATGTATGTATGTATGTATGTATGTATGTATGTATGTATGTATGTATGTATGTATGTATGTATGTATGTATGTATGTATGTATATATATATATATATATATATATATATATATATATATATATATATATATGTGTGTGTGTGTAAACAGTTGTATTTAGATTGTTGGATGACTAACACTTCTCGGTATACATACTACGTCGGTGGCATGAGCTTACATGGTTAGGGGTCACAACGTGTATATCACCTCACTCCTGTGTGGTGTGGCCGGGTTTAGCATGTCTTAATGTGTCCTCTGCCATGGTTGACCACATTTTCTTGTGTTGGAAAAGTGTGTTGTATTCCTAGTTTGGACCCGAAAGTAGGTTGTGGTCCCACTTCGAACCCGAAACAAAGTTTAGTAACTCAAAAATAGTTTATGAGTATATGTACTCCTACATGATAGGTTAGTTTTAATATGTCATAGGCTCCAAATGGATATCATGTAAATGAGATATTGATCATTAAATTGTTGTGCTTAAAATAAATATTGAAAAAGTTTAACACTTGTCCCACATAAGAAGAGTTTGGAAGTTTGCACCACTTTATTTGTGGAGACATTAGATCAATGCTCGGATGAAATAAATCAACCTATTATTACTCTCTGGTAGTGTGTATAAATTTCCCACATAATTGATGCAAAAAATGTTGAGAAAGTGTGGAGCCTAATCAGAACCGGAGGAATATCTAAGACAACCGAAGTGGAACAGTTGTCTGAAGCAACCAGAAAACAGAGGCGACACGAAGCCAGTGCTGTTAAGGTGTGCATCTCAGACAAGTCTCCAGACCTTCAGTCTAGTGAGAGTCCTTCGCTCCCATCAAATCAACCATGGCAGATCAAAATATGAAGGAGATGATCCTTCAGAAGATCAGCAGGAGGTTGTACCGAAGGCATGAAGATCAGCAGGACTAAGGCAGCCTTGCCTTGTTCGGATCCAAAGCGATGTCCAGTGCCTAAAACGAAGGTAATCATTAGGGTCGACGAAGGTCAAACCTGTCTGGATTAAAAGATACGTCCTCATAAATGGACATGCAGGAAGACATTCAAGATTGATAGCAAAAGTTAGTTGGTGACATGCTTGTTACCAGATGAAGGCATGTAACAAAGTAATAACTAAGTCCGAACCAAGGAGTTGTGTCCGAAGGAAAGCTTTATTAGTATCTCATGCAGACAGATGTTCATAGTGACATCAGTAGCTTGGGCTATGGTCACACTGGTGAACATGTCATCAGCAGGAGAATATGAGATAGCAGTGTCCTCCGGCCAAAGTGAAGTTCAGATAGAAGAGTTCTTGAAGGAAGAGTTGGCCCTTGTATGAAGTAAAGTTCGATAGAAGTTGCAGAAGCACAAGTCGGACAGTTACTGTAACACCCCAATGTTAGAGTGTTAATTAAACTTGTAAGCATACTTGCGTGTGTGGAAGTAAGAAATTTGTAAAATAATGGACCAAATTTGTCGTTTCGGTAAAGTTGACACTCCACATGTCAAGTATACGACATTATTGTGGTAATATTTTTGAGAATATGCTTGTGTAGTGTTATGTATAATTTCATTACGAACGCGTAGGCGAAAACCTCATCAAAAACGGAGTTTCGAGTAAAAAGTTATGGAGTTTTAAGTGTTTTAGGGTCAAACGGGTACCCAAATGGGTCAAACCCGACCCAACTCGGGTTTAGGATCATAAAACACGGATTTGACCTCCTATTTATGATATTTTCAGCCCTAAAACTCCAGAACACTCCTTGCAACTTTCCTTCATCATTTCCAATCGTTTTGGGCAAGAAATTGAAGATTTGATTGAAGATCTCAAGGTAAAAACATTAAATTTTACGGTTTTGTAGCGTTAATTCAACACTGTATTGTATAAATCATATAAAATAGTAGAAAAATCGTATGAAGGTGATTCTTACGGCCCTAGAACCGTATGGATGTGTAGTATCTGTAAGTTTTATATGTTATAGGTTAATTCTACCTTCAAGATAGGTAGAAATCACGTTATTTACAGTGCAGTCGAATTGGTTCGTGACAGCACAATGTTCCTGCAGTGTAAAATTCGTATAAAATCATAGAAAAATCAGAAAAATATGAGGTCAGTGGCCTTAGAAACCTAAGAAAGAGTAGTACAAAACCACTGTTGAGTCAATAGTGTGATTCTGGGTTTAATCAGGTCAAACAAAGCATAAACAGACGGCTGCAAATTATTTAGCATATAGAAATATCAAGTTGAAAATTGTATAATTCAAGAATTGGTGACTATATATTAATAGTATTTGGTATGCAGATTCCAGGGGTTATAATAAAGTGATTGAATACTAGTAGATGATCTAAATTCCCTTAGATTCCAGAATTTGAAGTTTTATTCGGTTTGAGCCCAAGATTGACAATATCGCATCAAGGTGAGTAATCTTGATTATATCTAGTATGATATATTGGTGCAGCCTTGTTGGCTAAGATTACTATCGTTGATATTAAATGGTGCGGTCTTAGGACCATGATTTTGAGTTATTGAACCCGAGATGGTGCGGCCTTTATGGCTATGACTCCGGTGCGGCCTTCGGGCTATGTCTCCGATGATTGGTACGGCCTTAGGGCTATGACTCCGGTGCGGCCTACGGGCTATGTCTCCGATGCGTGGTGCGGCCTTTATGGCTATGATTATGGTGCGGTCAGTAATGACCATGACTTTTGGGACAGAAATTGTTTAAGAGTTTAATTGTCGTTATTCTCTTGTATATGCTTATTTGATTGCTTGATTACTCATTGGGCTTTGTAGCTCACAGTTTATTTGATATGTCCCTGCAGGTGAGCGTGACCCTGCTAAAGGAAAAGACAAAGTCCGTGACTGAGGACTTAATGTTGAAGTAATACCCGGCTTGAAGAATGTATAATATTATGTATTATACTTTGTGATACTCTTGTACTCGTATTGTATTAACTAAAACCCCATACTTATGTTTTATTTGTAAAATGTTTGGTTTGAAAAACGAAAAATTTTTGGGGTGCTTTTGGTTAATAAGTCGGGTGTTACAAGTTGGTATCAGAGCCGTGGTTTAAGTGAACTAGGTGTCTTAGACTAGATTCCTGGACTTAAACCTTGAGAGAAACACTGACAAATGGACTGTTAGATATATATAAGTTTATTATTATATATGTAATCTAACGGTTTGCTGAAATTTTGAAGTATGAGAAATACACGAAGCAATCCCACTGGTGCAAATTCGCGTGGAACCTCAAGAAGTGGACCAGCCCGTTCACGTGGCTCTGTGGGACGAAGAGCAAGAGCACCAGTTAGGGAACCGGTGGGACAAAATCCACCTGATATTCGGGCGATAGTGGAAGAAGTGGTTAGGCAAATGATGCCAGCATTATCGAACAACCCTAACCCGAGTGGCAATCCTAACCCGAGTGCAAATCCTGATCCTACAGAAGAGGCTGCAAAAAGTGTTCATGACAGACAGCCAGAAGATGAAAGCCAGGGAGAAAGTCGTGCCCGGGCAGTAAAGGAAACTCAAGGTGGGGAAGCCTCGATAAAGAAAGTTGGGTGTACGTATAAATCCTTCCTTGGTTGTAAACCAAAGGAATTCTCGGGGACAGATGATCCAGTCAAAGCTATGGAATGGATCATGCATATTGAGAAGGTGTTCCGAGTAAGCAAGTGTGCGGATGATGATAAAGTGGAATTTGCCACGAACCAACTTACAAGCGGTGCACTACATTGGTGGCAAACCTACTATAAATCACTGGATCTTGATTCGTCCCAATCGATACCTTGGGAGCAATTCAAGACGAAGTTCAATGAAGAATACTGTTCGGAAGTAGCTATTCAGAAGTTGGAGGATGAATTCTTGCACCTGGAACAGGGTTCCCGATCTGTTCAGGAATATACTCTTAGCTTTCTGGAGAAAGCTAGGTTTGCGGAACACCATATCTACACTGAAAAGAGAAAGATCGACAAATATGTTCGGGGGTTGACAACCCGAATTAGAGAAATTGTGCAACCGTTGAAATTAACTACTTTCCGGCAAGTAGTGGATCGAGCCACAGAAAGAGAAACAGAACTGAAGCGACAAGAAGACGAGAAGAAAGTTTTGGAAACGAAACGAAAGGCTGAAGACCAGGGTTGGACACCTCAGAAGAAGTCGCAACAATCCGGTTCTAAGGGTAAAGGTCAAAGAGACGATAGAAAGTGGTGTGAAAAATGCAGAAAATGGCACTCCGGGAATTGCCGGGTCAACACTACATCTGTGAATTGTCGAAACTGTGGAAAACCGGGACATGAAGCCATTAACTGTCGGGCGGAGCGTAGATGTTACCAATGTGGAGCCACGGATCATCTTCGCCTGAACTGTCCCCAACTGAAATCTGGAGCATACAGTGAAAGACCCAGGGATGATCAAGTGGGAAAGAAAGAAGAGCCGAAGAACAGGGGACGACCAGTGGCCTCGCGAGCTTTCCAGATGACTGTGGAGGAAGCCCGTGAGAAAACAGATGTGGTGACAGGTATCTTCACTCTTAATTCCATACCTGTATATGTTATTTTTGACCCGGGGGCTACTCACTGTTTCGTATCGGAGTCTTTGTTGTCTCGCCTGAACGTACCGTTAACATCTATGGATGAAAATTTAGAGGTGGCTATAGCCGACGGCAGATATGTTTGGGTTTCCGAACACCTGGAAGGTTGTCAGCTTAAAATCTACGGGACCGTTTTCCCTATAGATTTGAAGCCGATGACTACCAATGAATTCGGTGTAATCGTGGGGATGGATTGGTTGGCAACGAACTACGCCAACATGGATTGCAGAAATAAAAGTATTACAGTGTTATCACCGGAAGGGGAATGGATGAAAATTCAAGGTGAACGACCTCGATTGCGAATGCCAGTCATCTCCTTTGCTCAAGCCCGAAGCTGTATCAGTAAAGGAGGGATGTCCTATCTAGCTTATGTATCGGTGGCTCAACCGATTAAAGTGGGGGTAGCGAATGTGAATGTGGTGAACGAGTTCCCAGATGTGTTTCCAGACGAACTTCCAGGGTTGCCACCAGATCGACAGGTTGAGTTCACGATTGAACTGGTTCCGGGAGCTGCACCTGTTGCCCGAGCTCCATACCGTTTAGCACCTTCAGAGATGGTGGAACTGCGGAAGCAACTGGAAGAATTGCTAGACAGGGGTTTTATCAGACCGAGTACATCGCCTTGGGGAGCCCCTATCCTGTTTGTCAAGAAGAAAGATGGGTCAATGCGCATGTGTATTGACTACCGGGAGTTAAACAAGATCACGGTGAAGAACAAGTACCCGCTACCCAGAATAGATGACTTGTTTGACCAGCTGCAAGGAGCGTCATATTTTTCCAAGATTGACCTGAGGTCGGGTTATCACCAGTTAAAGATAAGGGAGTCAGACATTCCGAAGACGACGTTCCGAACGAGATACGGTCATTATGAGTTTTTGGTGATGCCTTTTGGGTTAACCAATGCTCCAGCCGTATTCATGGATCTTATGAACCGGGTGTGTCGACCGTTCCTTGATACCTCGGTGATAGTGTTTATAGATGACATCTTGGTGTATTCCCGAAGCCAAACGGAACATGAAGTGCACCTGCGACAAGTATTGGAGTTGCTTCGCCGAGAAAAGCTGTATGCTAAATTCTCCAAGTGTGAATTCTGGTTAAGAGAAGTCCAATTCCTTGGCCATGTAATCAATGCTGAAGGAGTGAAAGTAGATCCAGCAAAGGTTGAAGCCGTAATGAAATGGGAACCGCCTAGAAGTCCCACTGAAGTGCGAAGTTTTCTTGGTTTGGCAGGCTATTATAGAAGATTTGTTGAGAATTTCTCCTCGATAGCTGTTCCGTTGACCAAGTTAACCAAGAAGGGTGAAAAATTCACGTGGGCTGAAGAGCAGCAAGAAGCATTCCAGAAATTAAAACAAGCTTTATGTGAAGCACCGGTGTTAGTACTACCACAAAGCGGAGAAGAGTATGTAATCTACAGCGATGCTTCTAGAGTTGGTCTTGGGTGTGTGCTAATGCAGAAAGGTCGGGTCATAGCCTATGCGTCCCGACAATTAAAAGATGCTGAAAAGAAGTATCCAGTTCATGATTTGGAATTAGCTGCGGTGGTTCTAGCGTTGAAGTTGTGGAGACATTATTTATACGGTGTGAAGTTTGTCATTTACACTGATCACAAGAGCCTGAAGTACCTCTTCGACCAGAAAGAGCTTAGTATGAGACAACAAAGGTGGATGGACCTGTTGAAAGACTTTGACTGTGAAATTCAGTACCACCCTGGTAAGGCGAATGTGGTGGCAGATGCTTTAAGCCGAAAAGAAGCTCCTCTGAAAGTTACATCCGCGTGTATGGGTGTAGTGAGCCGGTTACCAGGATTGATTCGTTTGGCACAAGAGGAAGCGTGTAAGCCGGGGAATGTTAAAAGTGAACGAATGGTTGGATACTTGAAGCATCTGGAAGAAAATGCTCAGAAATTAAAGACCTTCAAGGGTCGAATATGGGTCCCAAAACAAGGAGAAGCGCGGAATTTGCTTCTAGAAGATGCACATTATAGCCGTTATGCAGTTCATCCGGGCAGTACCAAGATGTATCAGACGTTAAAACCGATGTATTGGTGGCCTGGAATGAAGAGGGACATCGGAAGATTTGTGGAAAGATGTTTGACTTGTCTGCAAGTTAAGTCAAACCATCAGAAACCGTACGGGGAAATACAACCATTGCCGGTTCCAGAGAAGAAATGGGACCATATTACCATGGACTTTGTAACAAAGTTGCCGCGGACACCTCGAGGTTATGATTCTATATGGGTGATTGTGGACCGATTGACCAAATCGGCACAATTTATACCATATAAAGAAAAGTACAGGGTAGATCAACTGGCGAAAATCTACATTGATGAGGTGATTTGTCGACATGGACTGCCAGCATCGATTGTATCGGACCGAGATAGTAGATTTACTTCTCATTTTTGGCAGAGTCTTCAAAAGCGATTGGGTACAAAAGTACTTATGAGTACCGCATATCACCCGCAGACCGATGGTCAGAGTGAAAGAACAATCCAGACTTTGGAAGACATGCTGAGAACTTGTGTCATTGACTTCGGTGGAAGCTGGGAAGATCATTTACCTTTGGTGGAATTCGCGTACAACAACAGCTATCATTCCAGCATTCAGATGGCCCCGTATGAAGCCTTGTATGGAGCACCGTGCCGTACTCCGACCTGCTGGACTGAAGTTGGGGAAAAGCCGTTGGCTGGACCTGAAATCGTAGCACAGACCGAAGAAAAGATCAAACTGATACGCGAAAATTTGAAGGTAGCTCAGAATAGACAGAAGCAGTACGCGGACAGACGGGTGAAACCGATAGAGTTCCAAGTAGGAGATATGGTAATGCTCAAAGTATCCCCTTGGAAAGGCTTGATTCGTTTTGGGAAGAAAGGAAAGTTGAGTCCTCGCTTCATTGGACCGTTCCGTATATCCCAAAGGGTTGGAGCCGTAGCGTATAGATTGGAATTACCTGATGAACTTCATGGTATACATGATGTATTCCATGTGTCCCATTTGAGAAAGACCTTATTCGATAAATCTCAACAAGTACCTCTTGCTGAAATGGAAGTGGATGACAAGTTGAGATACCCGGAACAACCCGAGAGGGTGCTAGACCGAAAGGTAAGACAGCTGCGAAACAAGAAGATCAGCATGGTGAAAGTACTTTGGCGTCATCATAGAGGTTCCGACATGACGTGGGAGACCGAAAGCGAAATGAGGGAGAAATACCCTCAACTATTTGTATGATTCCGGGGACGGAATCTTTTGAAGGAGGGGAGAATTTGTAACACCCCAATGTTAGAGTGTTAATTAAACTTGTAAGCATACTTGCGTGTGTGGAAGTAAGAAATTTGTAAAATAATGGACCAAATTTGTCGTTTCGGTAAAGTTGACACTCCACATGTCAAGTATACGACATTATTGTGGTAATATTTTTGAGAATATGCTTGTGTAGTGTTATGTATAATTTCATTACGAACGCGTAGGCGAAAACCTCATCAAAAACGGAGTTTCGAGTAAAAAGTTATGGAGTTTTAAGTGTTTTAGGGTCAAACGGGTACCCAAATGGGTCAAACCCGACCCAACTCGGGTTTAGGATCATAAAACAGGGATTTGACCTCCTATTTATGATATTTTCAGCCCTAAAACTCCAGAACACTCCTTGCAACTTTCCTTCATCATTTCCAATCGTTTTGGGCAAGAAATTGAAGATTTGATTGAAGATCTCAAGGTAAAAACATTAAATTTTACGGTTTTGTAGCGTTAATTCAACACTGTATTGTATAAATCATATAAAATAGTAGAAAAATCGTATGAAGGTGATTCTTACGGCCCTAGAACCGTATGGATGTGTAGTATCTGTAAGTTTTATATGTTATAGGTTAATTCTACCTTCAAGATAGGTAGAAATCACGTTATTTACAGTGCAGTCGAATTGGTTCGTGACAGCACAATGTTCCTGCAGTGTAAAATTCGTATAAAATCATAGAAAAATCAGAAAAATATGAGGTCAGTGGCCTTAGAAACCTAAGAAAGAGTAGTACAAAACCACTGTTGAGTCAATAGTGTGATTCTGGGTTTAATCAGGTCAAACAAAGCATAAACAGACGGCTGCAAATTATTTAGCATATAGAAATATCAAGTTGAAAATTGTATAATTCAAGAATTGGTGACTATATATTAATAGTATTTGGTATGCAGATTCCAGGGGTTATAATAAAGTGATTGAATACTAGTAGATGATCTAAATTCCCTTAGATTCCAGAATTTGAAGTTTTATTCGGTTTGAGCCCAAGATTGACAATATCGCATCAAGGTGAGTAATCTTGATTATATCTAGTATGATATATTGGTGCAGCCTTGTTGGCTAAGATTACTATCGTTGATATTAAATGGTGCGGTCTTAGGACCATGATTTTGAGTTATTGAACCCGAGATGGTGCGGCCTTTATGGCTATGACTCCGGTGCGGCCTTCGGGCTATGTCTCCGATGATTGGTACGGCCTTAGGGCTATGACTCCGGTGCGGCCTACGGGCTATGTCTCCGATGCGTGGTGCGGCCTTTATGGCTATGATTATGGTGCGGTCAGTAATGACCATGACTTTTGGGACAGAAATTGTTTAAGAGTTTAATTGTCGTTATTCTCTTGTATATGCTTATTTGATTGCTTGATTACTCATTGGGCTTTGTAGCTCACAGTTTATTTGATATGTCCCTGCAGGTGAGCGTGACCCTGCTAAAGGAAAAGACAAAGTCCGTGACTGAGGACTTAATGTTGAAGTAATACCCGGCTTGAAGAATGTATAATATTATGTATTATACTTTGTGATACTCTTGTACTCGTATTGTATTAACTAAAACCCCATACTTATGTTTTATTTGTAAAATGTTTGGTTTGAAAAACGAAAAATTTTTGGGGTGCTTTTGGTTAATAAGTCGGGTGTTACAGTTACAGTCTTGTTCGAAGGGAAGATCTCAACCGAAGACCAATGAGGAGTTCTTTAATCGAATGTGAGGCCTTGGTTAGACTTTGTATTGTTATTGTCACATCTCCTGTCAGAAGAATCTTGGGAACACGCGAAGAACAATACCTTGTGGCAGGGGCAGAATGGGGAGCATGGTGTTGTCACCTTTATCAGCCTATAAAGTGACAAGTTGCATGGCTAGTTTGTCCTTTTGCTTTTTCCCGCCCAAATACTTGCGTGTTCAACCTTCCATATCCCATTATTAATACATCTCATTGACAACTCATTGTAACATGTTAAACATATCAAAGTATGAGTGTAGTCATAAAATTTCTCTTGTAAATCATTGAAGTTTATCAATGAAGTTTCACTCGGTTCTCACAGTCGACGTAGCCCAACTCAATGTTGGGTGAACCACTTTATATCCTTGTGTTTTTCATTCTCAGTCCTTGTTTTTCATTACCCACTAGCCAAGATAATTGAGGAACGTTTGTCGAAGTCCTTGGCCGTGTTTGTTGGTGCCCTTCCGCTATGTGCCCAACAAAAAATAATTTGCTTTTATGTTTATTTCAACTTTTATAACATCACGAGACTTTAATATATGGATTTATGTCCATAATAGTTATTTTTTGTAACATATATTGTTTTAATGGTTTTTTATGGCTATTATGATTAGAATTAATATGATGTGGGGGGTGTGTGTGTGTGTGTGTGTATATATATATATATATATATATATATAAGTTTATACTTTAGTTGGAAGAAAAAAAAAAGATACAAGACGCATAGACAACAAACAATGACATTATGATCATTTATTGAAGTTATTCAACACCATGAAAGAGACATGATAAATTTACCTGTGTGAAATTCTATAAGGTAAGTTTTAGAAGTTTTTCTTAAGTTTGATGGCCTTTAAGAATTTTTGGAAAAGAGCTTTAGGAATATATACTACTTGAAACACAATTCTAAGGTTGCCTTATGTTTTAGAAGAAAAAAGGTGGTATTAAAAGGTATGGTTGATGCAGTTTTAGGAGGTTGTGCAGATTTATGAAAAAGCACCACATGTTATATGTTCCTCATTGAGAGTACAACATTAATTGAATGCATGGATCACAAAAGAGTGTTGCCATGAACCACAAAAGCTGAATATATGGCTATTGCAAAAGCAAGCAATGAACGTATCTGGTTGAAGAATTTCCTAATAGAGTTAGACATGAAACAACAAGATTGTGTCTTGCATTTTCATAGTCTGAGTGTAGTCCACCTTGAAAAGAATCCAGTTTTCATAACAGAATGAAACACATTTAAATGATGTACCACTTTATCAGAGACTTGATTAGTGATGGTAATGTATCATTATAACAAAATTTCCTGCAAATATGCTTACCAATGTTGTGACAACAGAGAATATGAAGCTATGTATTGCTTCAACTTGCCTTCTGGATTTTTGAAGAGATGGCATGGACTATAGAGAGATAAGGTTTACAGATTGTTGTAATGCCATTAGAACGCTCCGAGGCCTAAATTTAAAACTATTCCAATAATCTTTAGATCAATTTAATATTATGAGTCCTTGCAAGCTTACAACTTAATGTGTTTAAAAGAGGCTTATGATTCTTATTTTTTCTCCATATAAATGAATTATTCCGGTAATTGAAAAGTCTTACATATGTTATATATAATTTAAAGTCCATAAATTTGTGAAATAGATGTCATGGGTACATATTCATTTGAATTATTCTATAAAATAATGACATAGTTTATTATACTTTTTATACTAATGGATATTGCTTTCTAGTTCAAATAATAAAAATGATATAACTATAACAAATGAAACAAATACATGACAACAAATAAGCCGTGCAACATATCACACTTGGGTAGCAGTCAAATATCAACACGACTAAAGTATTTAATATCTTTTATCAAAAGAGCACTTTTGTAAAAATATTATTGATACACAATCATTGTGACTAAAATTTAATATAATACAATATAATAAAGCACCAAATGATGAGATGATTATTGATACAATTATTTCTCTTTACCACGGTCACAATAAACACCAAGTATGAAAGAAACGGGATGTTAGGCCATCCACACCGAGATTGCAATTTTTTTTTTTTTTGAAACGGTAAATAATACATTACACCTAAACCATCTAATCCCCTAGTGGGATTTGAACCTGAGACCTCAAGGAGACCGAGATTGCAATTAATCTTGCGAATTGAGTGTGCTATGCCACGCAAGTAAATCCTTTAGAAAGCCTTTCAAAGACTAGAAAAGGGTTTTCGATATTCTGTGTGTCTCATTTGAAAATTTGCGAAAATCCTCTATTTATAGTTCTCAAATCGCCATCGGATTGCGTGGCCATGACCTTTGGATCGCGACGCGTTCGTTGTGGTTATCCCATAATAAACATAGTCGTCATTCCTTGGTCGCATCGTTATTTGAGTATCAAAGCGTCGCAAAATATGTCATATCGCGTCGTGATCTTCAATTTAGCAACTTTCACTTCATAATATGATTATGGTCCGGTCCCTGCTCGTTTCCGTTCTTTTTAGCTAGCAACCGGACTTACCTTTAAAATCACAATTTTGAAGCGGAGAGTATATTTTGTCCTAATTTGTATCAATTATGGTCTGAAAATACATATCACATATAAAATATGTATAATTTTAACAATATCATTTTTGTAAAAACTTAGGGATATTTTTGTCTCCAAATGTGAAAAAGAAGTTCAGGGGTTTTATTATCGTGACATTAGTGAGCTCGCAAATAGAAATTTTCAATAATAATATTGATGAAGATTCAACATTTGTTTTAAAGAAAACTTAATTAGTTTTTTAAGAACATTATAGAAAACTTGTTTGTCCGAAAATTTAAAGAAGTTTAAGGGTCTCTTAATATCATTATTTTAGAGAGTTCTTAAAAGATTTTTTGAAAATATTATTATTAATGTTTCACTGTTTATACTAAAGGAATTCGAAATTTCATATAAATTAAGAGCCAAAATCTTTGTTTCTCTAAGCAAAAAAATGTTTGAAAGATCTTTATATATAATATATTATGAATTTATCAAAAAAAAATTTAGAAAAATATAGTTGTTTAGATATCACACTTTATTTTTATAAAATTATAATGTTTGTAAAAATAAGATTGAAAATGATATGATCCGAAATATTATGATCTACAAATATTATGATTCAAATCGTTTATAATCATTAATTTGTTAAGATCTAAATATACGAGGATTCAAATGTTATGTTTCAACTATTTTGGGATCGTTAACTATTTGTTATTATATTCAAAACCATATGATTCAAAAATATTTATGATGCGAAGCTTGTTATGAATCAAGGCTTATTTGAAACATGATTTGACTGTAAATGTTACGTAATGATATGATCCAAAATATTATGAGCATTGTGTTCGACCCGAAGTTTAAACAATTAATTAGAATTTAAAAAACTTTAAAATTTTAAAAGGAATTTAAAAATAAAAAATGTATAGAATGCAAACAAAACATTAAAAATATATAAAATATTTCATATATTAATAAGAACACATAATAATAAAATTTTAATAAAATGGAATAAAACATGAAGAGTTAAATCAAGTCTTTATATGATATATGGGTGTATGCAACATGTGGTTGTATCCTCGAGTGTCTATGTTGATTAATGGACGTGTCTCACGTGTGATTGTGCCACATTATATAATTGCATGTTACATTTTTGCATTTAATAAAATATGTGGTTGATAATTGTCCTCACAGTTTTTACTTGTAATATCGAAAAAATAGAATATTTATTATGTTAAGACAACTAAGTATTATGCCTGTGGACCCAATAAATTGGTTGTGAAAAATTTATATTTTTGTAAACTTACAAGAATGAAGACAGTTTGGTTAAGAAATGCAAAATAGATTATCATGATCATTTAATGAAGTTTATGTTTAGTCATGTTATATATGTAGTTCTTAGTGAAATAATGTGATTCTAGAATGCACATAATGGAAGTCTTCAAGCGTACATGAAAAGTATAAGTTTCACAAAATAAGAAATGTTCTACTTTAAAGATTATAAAACTCAAGTTTAAAAGCATTATAATTATGAGTTAAAGATTCCAATATGTAGTTGGGACAATAAAAAAGATAATACAAAAATAATAAGGTCTTTTGGAGTTAATAAGAATAAGCAATGGCATTTTGAAAATGGCATGTTGCTTGTTTGAAATTCCAATATATGCAACACCCTATGTTCGACGCTATGTAAGTCAAGGTTAAGAGCATAAAAACAGTCGATTCATGATTCTAAAATAAAGTCAAGACAACAAAGATCGCACAAAAAGCAATCAGCTCAATCAGAGTTCATATGAGAAAGTTATGTTTGTTAAAAGTTGAGGAAAAATCCACATGGCCAAGTGGAATTAAAGAGTGAAATTAACTTGGGTCGCATATATAGGTTCAGACCTTACAGACTCGAAAATGGGCCTGACGCTGACAACCCAGAAGGAAGTCCTAAGTTCTCAGACACGTTTGTAGCAGACCCCCAGCCAGGTTTGTGTCGTATTTTAGAGCCCCAATGATAAAAAAACGAATCTTGCCTTTAGCCAAACCTTAACAATCAAATTTCAACATTTAACTCATTTTGCTTCAAATTTTTACAAATATAAGCACTTAGAAAAATCTAGAGAATTTATGTGTGTGTTCTTTGTGTCTTTTGTGTGTGAAATCTACAATCAAGGGAGAATCAGGACCAAAACAAAGGCGTTTTTCATCCAATACAATAATTAAAGGTAACTGAATAGACTTACTGAACACTGGTTTTCAAAATATAATTACATTATGAAATTGAAGTTGGATAATTGCAAATTGAGCCTTAGTATCATCTTATAAGTATTAAAACATCAAAAACATGACTTGAATCATACAACTTGGTGAAAAGGCAATTTTGAGATAAATCCTAGTTTAGGAAATTTTGACATAAATCCTAATGAAAATCTTTACAAAAGTTGTATTTTATGAAATGCAAAAAATAATATGCAAGTTCACATAGCAAGCCAATGAATATAACTTTAGTTTAGAAACAACATTACCAAACATAGGTTGTAGGGATATGTACCATGGAATTTACTCGCCTCAAACAGTAGCACTAGTTAATTTCAACTTCTATACTTTTGGTGTACTTAGTGGTCACCTAACACTATCAAGGGTTAAGCTATAAGTTCCCCAAAGTTAATCAACCCGTTTATTAAGCTCTTAATGGTGAATATTTAGTTTCATTTAATTTATATCATCCACAAGACTATTGAAGAGCATATGAGAAAACTATACATGATTTTGACACATTATGCGAAAGTTACAAAATTAGATTTTTGACCCTAAGGGTTTACTTGACCGAGTCAAGTTTACAAGAAAAATCCGCTCGACCCAGGCCAGGCCAAGTCATTGTGTCTAATGGATAAAAACATTTTTCTTTTAGCTTTAACCCCCAAATTCATGTCCAAATCATTTATAGTTTTATTTCATTTGATTCTAATGGCTTAAGTTGATCCATTAACATCCACAAACATGTTTAGAACCATTTCAAATAATCAAAATAGAAGGATTTAATATACATTTGCGATGATCTAGAAGTTTTGCACAACACAACCATGATTAATTATCACATACTTGATATAAGCTTCCAACATCTTTCCTTTATGATTTCCCCCTTTATGTCCTCTAATGTCTGTATTGTCCGCTCACTCTTCCCGCCATTTGTGGATGGTAAGTTATGCTAAAAGACAATTATTGTCGAATCAATCATCTAAACCATTCCAAAACTATGACGTAAACTAAATATCTTCGTTTGACACAATAAATAAAGAAACTCCATGTCTTCTAACCACTTCTTTCACTTAAATATTATATTTTTTCCATATACCAATTCTCTTTTCTAGAAAGGATCAAAATGCATTTAGTCAACCGGTCCACAACCACCAAAATCATATCGTGCCCCTTCCTTCTTCTCAGTAAATTTGTCATGAAATCCATTGAAATTATAATTCATTTCCGTTGTGGCACTTCCAAATAATCCATATCTATTAATGGTTATTGATTTTTAGTTTTGAAAAGTGCTGAAGTCAAACATTTCGCCGATTAAATCATGTTTATGTATTTATTAAGGATTGTGTGGACTTGCTTATGTTAAACTTGACATCATTGCAGTTAATGTCTTTTTTTATGTAAATTTCCTATGTCAAAAGATAGGGTGTTACATTGTTGATTTGTGAACAATAACTCTAGGTTTTATTTAAGCTTTGATTAATTCTTATTGTGTTTTGAAAACAATAATTTTATGTGTTTTGTTAACGATAAATATAGGTTTTATTTAAGCTTTATTATCGGTAAACATAAAACCGTTTTGACCCGACCTGAAAAATTTATTTGATCTTTTTTAATGCCTCCTAACATATTTAAATACTGGAGATCTACCATCAGTTCTCACCAGAAATACATACATATAACTGATATCTCCTTTTATATACATATACTTTACATGATATCAGATACTTTAAGCAATAATTTAGTACAAATCAAGATAAAAGATGCTTATAATACTTGAAATTAACATTTTGCAAACAAAGTTCATTGCTGAACGGAATGAGCGAAGCTGGACTGGAATTGGAGCTCGAATATAAATGTTAGGTGATTAAGACGAAAGCGAGACTGTTGGATCTTTGTAATGCGTCCCTATGGCTTTCGCATCGCGTTTTTGGGCAGGTTTATAAAATCTATAAATAGGCCATGCCTTTATCCCAAACAGATACAACAAAATCCAGAGCGATTTTGGAGGGTCTTAAGCGATTAGAAGTTAGTCGTTTTCAAGGATGGAGGAAGGATCTAAAGCAAGTAACTAAAGAATCGGGAGCAAGATCATTTGTCATTCAGTTTGTCTATTAATCATGTATAGCTTTCTGAATTTGACTTCTCATTGTTCTTTTTTCCAGATCATGGGCTAAAAATCCTGTGATTTCTTGGATATAGAATTCGTACGAGTAGAAAATGTAGCATCAAACTTGGGAACTAATCCGTTTAGTGTTAAAGTATCGTAAGAAAAACAACTACAATATCCTACCATTGGTAGCCCATTCTTGAGGAATCGAATCAGCACTCGGAAGATGTCCTTCCAAACAAAGAAGAAACGACCTTTCCATTGATATCGTGTTTAGTGTCTCTATGAATCAAGTAAGTCTGACCAGGATTGATTTTGAACAACACCCGGTGAGAATCGAATGTTTGCATATCATAAACGAAAGCAATCTCATGCAAGCCCAAGATTTGGCCCTTAGCTCGGTTAAGGGATTTGATACATGACAATATCCTCCAAATCATCTGCATCGCCTGAGAATAAGTGATACTATTTGTAACACCCGTTTTCTGATTCTTTATTTTTAGCAAATTAAATATTCATTTAACGAAAAATAAATATTAATACTAATAATAAAAAGAATAATTGTAATCTTTAAATATATATATATATATATATATATATATATATATATATATATATATATATATATATATATATATATATATATTTGTAAGGATTTGAGAAAAAGTCATCAAGAAGACTTTTGTAGATTTTGATGAAATAAGAGTATAGGAGAAGGATTCGTATCGTTTGGAGTTGTAACGAAGAAGTTATGATGGGTCAAAGTTGACCCAAAAGTGACAAAAAATGGTTGATAGCCCGTGTTTGAGGGTCTGTAACGTAAACTCTAATTAGATTCAGACTTAAGTCAGTAGGAGAAAGTTGTAACTTTTATTCTCACCTTTCTAAAGGTATAAGGTTTGTAAAATTCAGATGTCACAAGTAGAAGTTACGACCTTGGGAAAATCAGGAAAAATTCATGAGTGTTACTGAATTTTTCAAAGGCATGAAACAAGTAAGGGCATTTTCGAAAATTTTCCATTTAAGTAGGTTAAAAATCAGATCCCTCTTCTCTTCTTGGGGTCACGTATCAAAAGAAAAATGGGGAGACCTTTGATCTTGTTACACCAAAACCCTCCTCTATCACTCTCTCCTCTCTCTCGTTTCTTCCGATCGCCGCCATCAAACAGGAGCAAAGAATGAGCCAGGGCAGGAGCCTTAGCTGTGGTGATCGAGTCTCAAGACCCTCATGCCTCCCTAACCCTTTGGAACACGAAAATCTATGGTAAAACCCTTTTCTTCTTTGCTAAAATTGAAATTGTGATGTTTGATTTTCGGACAGGAATCTGTCCTATGTTGTAAAATTCGTAGAAATATCATACGGTGTCCAAATCAGGTGATTCCAATGCCCATGGTTTTGTATCGATGTCTATTTTAGTTCATCAGTTGGGGTCCAGACCTTATTTTGTCGTTTTCTATGGTTTTAAACCCGATTTCCATGAGTATAATTTTTGTGTCCAATTGTATTGTGAAATTCTTGTAAAATCGTGTGTTCACTGGATTGTTCTGAAATTTTATGTGGAGAAGAACCTTGTCATGAGCCATACTCGACCAAAAGGTCCTGACTCAGTTCATAGTTTTGGTTTGGATTTTTGTGTGTGCAATCCGACCTCCACAGATTGGTTGCTGCACACCTAGGTCAACTTGTGGGATTTTTAATTCCTAAATGGTTCATAGTTTAGGTCTGAAGATTTGATCGAAAGTCCATCCTCATGTATAATGTGTTCCATCCAGAGGGCGTGATCCAATTCCATTAGGAAGCCAGGTTTTCAATGTCTTCTTCTTGACTGAACCAGAATTTGTAGCTGTGCACATTGTCCTTGTTGCACGATTTTTATTTCTCAATTGGCTAATGCTTTGAGTTTGATATTTGGATGAGAGCTTTATCTTCATGTCTAGTGTAACTCATCCAAAATGCTTGACTTATTTCCTTTCAGAAGTTAGGTTTTTGGACCAATCTTGTCAAGCTATGCTGAGTTGTGATAGAAATGTTGCTGCTCATTTCCTTCATATTGTGTGATTGTTAATTCTTAAATTGGTAAATTCATATAAAATCGTGTGAATGTCCAATTGGATTGCATTTTATGTCCCTGAATTGGTAATTGTGTCTAGTTTGTTCTCTTAAAAGGTTATGAATTGATTTAGATCCTAAGTCATGTGGAATTGTCCATTTCACTAATTGGTTCAGGTGTTGTCAGTTTTGGTACCCTGTCTTAAGAAATTCATAATTAAATGTACAAACATGGTTTGGGGGCAAGGTCAGTTGCCTTAGTTCCTTGTTGAAGTCTAGTTTGTCCTCACCAAATTTTAGAGTTCAGTTCTTAACCCATTTTGAGCGATTATTATTTCTTTAATGTGTGGTTCCGTAGGTGGACTGATTGCATCAGTCAACTTTAGAGATTTTTAGTTTACTCTTGAAAAGAGAAAATGACATGAGGTCGGGCCCTGTAACATTGTACTTGGGTCTAGTTTACCCATGATTTTTATTGGATTTTATTTTCAATCTTTCCCTGACCTAATATTGCAAATCTTGTTGAGGGTCCAGAAATCAGCCTTGCTGTCAGTTTCCTCTTTTGTGATAATCATCTTAGTTTTTGGTTTTTGGGATTTGGTCCTATACTTGTTCAAATGACTCCAAATTTTGAACATAGGTCCAAAATAGTCCAAAACTTCACAGAAAATTTTCAGAATCGAAATACGACCCTCCGTGGGTACTGTAGTAAAATACGTATAATATACGATTTAATTAAAGATAGACATTTAAAAGTTATACACATGTCTTGACCATTAATGATAAAATAAGGACTCTAACATGTTATAGAGTCAATTAGAATGTAAATAATGTATCATATATTATATATAGGTACAAGTCAAGTAATTGGACACCGAAAGGGGAAAGAACCGAGGGACGTCTAAACGACCTTTCAAGAGTTATAAGGTGAGTACATGCAGTATTTTTACCCATTCTGGGGTACATGGCAAGTAAGTATTTTCAATATTTCTTATAAAAATTCTATATGAGAAATTATATGCAAGAGTATTATTTCTAACTTGTTTGTGAAAGTATAATACTATATTTGAAAGTATGTTTTGGTCTATGAGCCAAATATGTGAAAGTATGTTTTGGTCTATGAACCAATTATGTGAAAGTATATTTTGAATACAAGTTATACATGTTTGGAGGTATGGATAGGCATATAGCCACAATATGTTTAAGAAGTATGTTTTGGTTACAAATTGTATATGTTTTCAAGTATGAAAGGGCATATAGCCATAAGATGTTGGAAAGTATGTTTTGGCATAAAGCTTAGCATGTTAGAAAAAAAATATGTTTTAAACATATGAAAATTATGTGATGAAAGCTATATTTGGCATCTAGCCATAAAGACATAAAATGTTGTAGTTTGGCACCTAGCCACAAGTTATATGTTTATGAGAAATGTTCAAGCAAGCAGCAAGTTTTTGTATGACTAGTAATTGTAGCAAGCAGCGTTAGTAAGGGAACTATGTTCCAACCTACCCGGGTTAGGTAAGGGATCTACTGGGAAAAATCTCCATCGCGAAGTAGATTGCCTTAGCAATTCTATGGTGTGGAATGATCCGTTCTTTCTAGCCATAGAGACTTGGGGTATCACTTATAGTGATTAAAGCCCTAAGTATAAAAATCCAGCAAGCTTATAAAACCAGTCAAAGAAAGTAAGAAAGATGTTATTTTTGTAAAATATGTCATAAAATGATTTTTGAGAAGGAAAAAGTTATAGTATGTTGCTATTTTAAAGTTTTGAAAGAAGATATTTTTGCAAGGCATGATATTTAATGATTTTGAAAAGTAATGAGCTATGATATGATATTATTATAAAACTTTGAAAGATGTTTTATGTTATAAGTTTTATAAAAGTTGGAAAAGAAGTTAAAGGTTTGAGGCTAAAACTCATGTAACTCACGAGACATTATTGTCTTACGTATTTTATGTTTTTGCCATGTATTCCAGGTTAAAAGCTAAAGTATATTTGGCAGAAGTTTAGCTGGAGTGGAGCCCGAGTTAGCTCCCGTCTTGGACTCAATGTTTAATCCTTTCTTGCTTACTATGGTTAGTTTTGATATGGATTTGTACACCCATTGTTTTCAAACATGTAAATTATCGGTTTTTGATAAACCGTATTTTTGTATTCATGAAATTTTATAAAAAAACCATAGTATTTACAAACAGTAGAAATGGGGTGTCACACTATTAGCTTGAAAGAATTCCAAGATCAAAGGCAGGAACGTGAAACAAAGACCTAGAAGGAACGAATATTCGGGAAAGCAGACCCAATTGGGGGAAACCCAGTCTGACCTTAAACGAGAATCAAAAGCTCTGAAAAGTGCGGACGGGGGAAAGACTTTTTTAGAAGCAAGTTGGACAATGTCCTGGTCTGAAAAAGAATTGGCATCTTCTTCGGGCTTGGCTAGAAGGCCCTGATTGACGAAGTCGTCAAGGACAAAATATTTGGAAGCTTTCCTCCCCATGGACGAAGAACAACGAAAGAAAATATAAAGGAAATATGTACCTGATGCTCTGTAGTAACGCCAAAGAAGATGACCCTTCTCATTGAAATGTCACCCATATTTATATTATACACGCTTCTAGAGTTCTCAGGATCATACACATGTAACACTATAAACTGATAACTGGTTAATAAATTGTATTGTACCCATTCTAATGGCAAAAATCCCCTTTTTGCTTATTATTCTAGTTAAACCGATAATTGGTTGATAAACTGTATAGTACCTATTCCCCCAAGAGTTCGACAACTCGTTTTTACCAAAGCTATACTGCTACACAATTATATTCAATGTTTAGTGTGTAATAGTTCCTAGTTGAGATAATATCATTTTATTAAATATAAAATGAGATTTTACATATTAATCTTTTGACATATCAGGGAGTGATTTACACGTATCAATAACTAAACAAGTTGATATTAATAATAACTAATTTAAGCATCAACTACAACTGATTCTATACACGGTTTGAAAAAAAATCATGGTACCATACAATACTAACCCTATTTTGTAAGGTCCATCCCACTTTTTGTCGTGGACTTGCAAAATTGCTTGTTATATATAAAAATAATCTTAATCTTTTACTATATAAAAAACTTTAAAAGATGGTTATTTTGGTCTTTTTATCTCATTATTATTTTATACCATGTGATAATTTATGCAATTTAAATGATTAATGTTATAAAATAACAATCAATAATGTTTAATTTATTATTTATGTCAGTTTTCTTTTAACTGTATTTCAATAAACAACCAATCTTTTTTCAGGGTTCCATTATATCGTTATAATGCATTTCAATAAGTTATTTCTATTAAATAAGATGTCACAATATTCACAAATCAACATCATGTACACTTTAATAAACAAATTTTATCACATTAAATGTTACCATGAAACACATATATATTTCAACATCATTTTATTCGATTAAAAATCTACACTCATTAACACACTAAAAACTTAAAAAGATTTAATTAACAATCAAACACAATTAAAAAAACAAACACCTACATAAAAACCGATTATTATTGGATTTTATGACATTAAAATAGTGTGTAGTTAATCATCACGCTCACATTCACTGGAATAGCAACCAAGCTGGAGCTCGTTGGTGTTGTGGGGTCTACTGGAAGCTTGAAATATGTACTACTCTCTACCGCTTTAAATTGAGGTAGTCTTATTTACAAGCTTCCCCGTCTCCTCTCTCTCTCTCTCTCTTTTCACTTTTCTGAATCGGCGTTCTTCACATCTGTAGTATAAGCAAGCTATCGACAATCAATCTAAGATGAACAAGCAAGACTTCATGAAGCTACAGGTACTAATTTCAACCTCCTCTTCAGGCACCTGTTTTTTCCGTCGATTACTCACCGGTTTTCCCCTTTCCATTTGATACAGACTTGTGTTCTCAGAGTGAATATACAGTGCGCCTGTGATGGATGCAAGCAGAAAATTAAAAAACTCCTGAATAAAGTCGACGGTTAGTCTCTTTCTGTATTCGAGTTGCACAACACTTGAACAAATCGTATCTTCTTCCTGTTTAATTTGGTCGAATAGTTGCGATTTCTTCACCATAACCTAGATATTTTGGAACTCGTAGTCTCAATTTTATGTATTTCCGAGTAGAAAAAACTAAAAATGAAGGAAATGCTCAACGTCGACGACAAAATTCAAACCTGCAACTACTGAATTAAGTCAAAGACGATTGGTTGTTGTTCACATAGTGCTTTAATTGTTCTGAGAAGATAACGCTGAACAAAGATAATACGAACATATATTGTTAACGAGATTCGAACGTACACGTAGTGATTCAGATTTTGTTCTTTAAAAATTTACAGTTCCGTTTCCTTTACAACTACTATTATCTTCTATAATTTACCACTCGGTGATATACTATTAACATCCAAACTTTATCAACAGATTTCGTATGTTTTGTCTTTACTCATTGAAATTTTAGATATTTGATTCACGTTTTGTTTTTTTTTTTTTGTGTTTTTCGATTCGGGCACTATTGAATTCTCAAGATACTTCTTTCTTTCCAATTTTTATTAAACATTATATTTTGGAAAATATCTCCTTTTATGCTACCGAAAAACAGTAAGGATAAACTTTCTTATAATATAAAATAATATAAATTCATATTGTGTTAAAATCGTAAAGCGAAAAAAATAAAATCTTGAAATGACGATACTTGGTCCATCGACTAGTCCTGCCGAAGCTACTGCGACCACTCCTGACATGACCTGTTCCCCACACCCACATGCCTTTGCTTTTATTTATTTATTTATTTATAATAATTTTCCATTTTTATTTTAAAATCCGTACACTGTCAAAAGATTGCCAAATTTGTTTTGTTATGATCTAAACAAATAATCTTTTCAAGATTTACCGGACAATACCCAATGATTTTTGCAACTTTTGAGAACTTTTATCTTGCAAACTGAAAAAAAAAATCAAAAATCAATAGCCGGTGGTTGACCGACTTAACTTTGTAAGATATTAGGTTTGAATATATCTTGTCAGAAGTTAGGTTTGAACCACGTTCTATGTCTTGTTATCTTAATTAATTTCCAATAATTTATTATTTACACAAACAATTAAAATAAAATAAAAACAATAAAGGAAGGCGGTGGAAGGAAAGCTACCGGTAATGCGAAAGTGGTTTGCGTGTTATCACCTAAATGTTTTGCTTTTAGGCAAAAACAAGACGGTAGGAGGGAAAGATGTGAAAGTGTTTTGCGTGTTTACACACTTTAGTTGTCTCTTTTGAGGTTTGACTATGGGTAGAATAGTCTTTTTGTCTATCTATGATCAAAGATATTTTGAATATCTTTTTAATAATGAGAAAGTAAGAAAATTTGTAAGCTTTATTTGGAAACGTGCTTATTTTTGGTACTGAATGTGAACAGGGGTGTATAAGACAAACATAGATCTTGAACAAGGGAAAGTCACGGTCACCGGAAATGCAGATCCGGCGATGCTTATAAAGAAATTAAATAAATCCGGGAAACATGCCGAGCTTTGGGGCCCACAAAAGGGTGTGAATCTTCTCAATAACCAGTTTAAGAATATGGGTTTTGATGGCAAGATTCAGAAGGGTGGTGGTGGCGGCGGCGGCGGCGGTGGTGGTGGTGGGAAGGATAAACAGAAGGATGGGAAAGGTCATCAACAAATGCAAGTGATGATGAATAAAGGGTTTAAAGATATGAAGCCGCCTAATAAGGATCAGAAATCGGTTAAGTTTAGTTTGCCGGCGGGTGGTGGTGGTGGTGGCGGTGGTGGATTTGATGATGAAGATGATTTTGATGATGAAGATGATTTTGATGATGATGATAGTTTTGATGATGAGTTTGATGAGGATGATGATGATAGTTTTGATGGGTATGATCATAAAAAGCCGAATAAAATGATGGGAGTGGGAGGTGGGCATGGACCCCATGGTCCAATTGCAATGATGAATGGTAATTCCAAGAAAGGACCAGGTGGAGCGTTTGACTTGCCTGTGCAATTCAAGGGCAAAGGTGGAAAAGATGATGCCAAGAATGGAAATGGCGGGAAAAAGGGCAAGGGTGGTGGCGGAGGCGGTGGTGGTGACGGTGGTAAAAAAGGTAAAGATGGAGGTGGTGGCAAGAAAGGCGGTGGAGGCTTTTTTGGCGCGTTACTTGGTGGTGGTAAAAAGAAAAACAAGGTGGAAAGTCCGAAGGGCGGGAAGAAAGGCGGCGGTGGCGGTGGTGGTGATGGCGGCAATTGGGAGAAGAAAGGTGGAGGAAAGCATCTTGATGTGGGAAAAGTTGGTAAGCAAACCGAGTTTCTTGACTTTAGCAAGCCTCACAATGGTGGTGGAGGTGGTGGCGGCGGCGGGAGGATGATGGGCCATAATGGTGGCGGTGGCGGTGGAGGTGGCGGAGGTGGTGGTCGGGGTATGCCTCAAATGGGTGGTAATCCGATGATGATGCCTCAAATGGGAAACTATCCGATGGGACAAATGGGAGGCGGTTATCCAATGGGTCAAATGCAAATGCAGTCGGCCCAGGGTAACCCGTACAGTCAACAACAACACCAATTTCAACAACAGCAACAACAGCAGCAGTACATGCAAGCAATGATGATGAATCAACAACGCGCAAATATGTACCCGCACCCACAAATGATGTATGGTCAGCCACCACCTGCCGCCTACGGGCCGCCGATGATGGCACCGGCGAACGATAACATCACCCACATTTTCAGTGATGAGAACACTGATAGTTGTAGTATTATGTAGGTTGTTTTTTTCTAAGTGGTTTTTGAGTTTTTATTATTTTTATAGGTTGGTTTAATTTATAGGAGGTAGAAAGGGGGCCATTATGGTGGTAGGGTAGGAAAGAACATGGTGAAGCTTGTAGTTTGTGTTTTGTTTATATTATGTGGTTATGTATGAAAAATCAAAAGTTTTGCCTCTAGTCTGATTCTGTTGTTTCTTTTAGAAAATTAAATTCTTTAAGAAAATTAAAAAAAATAATTGCAAGAGGAATAATTTTGCTGGCAACAGGTTAAAAGAAGTGTATGGTTGTCGGTTTTGTATTTTTGGAAGACAAAAAAGGTACCACTATTGTTAATTGGACTGCTGGGCTGTTGGGACAAGGTTTAGAATAGTTTCGAATATATGTAAAAGTAAAACCTATATAACTTTGCATTTGTTGACAACCCGATTCTTCTATTTACAGAGTATAATCCGAAAAAGAAAATAACTATAATAATCTAAATTGTTACATAAAATATTGTAGGTTACTTTTGGTGTTTCTTTTAAGGTGATACATAGACTCGTATCTATAATCTATGTTCAACCTTTTAGTGTTATTTGTTTGATTGTTTAAAATAACTTGAAACAACTTATAAATATGTTAAAACTGAATAAACTCAAAACAACTAGTTTTAAGTAAATATGTTAAATTTGACTTATCTAGTTATTGTATTTTTTTTTTTCTAAAAATACGGTACGGTCGGTACCCTTACGGTTTCTGCTTTGTCTAAATTGTGAAAAAAGTACAAAAATTGAAGTACGTACCAATAAAGAACGAAACGCCACTATCAATTTCCCATTTCTTATTTTAGTTATTCAAATACATTATTCATAAATAATCTAGGTATGCTAGTCCAGGATTACAAAATCTAATTAACTTTTACAAAGATATCAGAATCCAAAAAAAAAATTCATATATTTTACAATTACAATCACAAAGCCTAACTTTACCCAACACGATTTCGATAGTTTTTTGTCTGTTATTCTTTAAATATAATATGATGATTAATTAATGAAATTATTGAACAAAAACAATAAGTTGATGTCGAAATCTATATGAAGTTGATCGCTTCTAGATGTGAGCACTAACCGGGCGGCGCATGTTGAGTGGATTATGTTAGGTGTCTTACTACTTTTGAGTTTTAGAGTTTGATATTAAAGCACTTCAATTTAGTGGAACTCATGTTGAATAATCGTTTCCTAAACAAGTGGATAAAAGTACATTTTTTGTATACACATGTCTGTCGAATTGGTATATCGTTGTACTTCATTATAAATTGACACTTTTCAGTGAAATATGCAACATAAGAAACATGCCCCATTTTAAACCCAGGATTACCACTCATAACTTCATGCAAATCATTATATAATCTATGTTAGGTTCTTTGATTCATTTTTATTTCAGGTAGATGCTTCCACTAATACCCGGTTTACATAACACTATAATTCCTAAAGTTATTAACATGATTTCGATATTATAGCTGACTAATGACCATCCAGGCTTTTAGTATGTGAATTGTGACCCAGTTAATGGGCCTCATATCGTCATGACACGTGCAACCCATTCTCGGTCCAATGGGAGCGACCCATCGTTTGTACAACACATTTGTGAGTGACCCGTGCTTGGCTGCTTGCCAAATCCATATGCAACATTGTTATGATTGAATTATGATTAGACCCGCTTGGCTGTCACTTTCGTCCCACTATCTCCACATGTTTTGTGTAATATGATATTCATCATACATGGTTATACAATTTATTGTATACTTAAAATATTACTCGAACAATTTTCCATTCGAGATTTTTCACATACGATACATGCTCGATACTTGGTATATCATATGCACATCATAATTGGCCATCAACCATGTACCTTCAAGTCACCATTCGAGATTTGTCACATAAAATCTAATGACGTACCTTCAAGCAAATTCAATCATACTTGGTGACTTGGTGTTGCAAATTCAATCGTACCATCGCCTAGGAGTTAAAGCATATGTCTATGGCATTCGGACTCTCGATTCTGGCATCTTGTGACTATCACGATCCGAAGACATTACATTCCACATCCGTCAAAACTGCACTCGCCTTCTTTGTGACTGTCACAATCTGAAGGCACTGCATTTCACAACTGTCACCCTCCGAACTAGCAATCAATATTACATTCCAACTTTGGACCGCAATTGCTCGTCTTAGTACAATGCAATAAATGATGCCGCTTTTCTAGCTCTGACAAACGAGTAAATAAGGATGATATCGGTCCAACATTGGTATCAAACCCGTACCGAATTGAGAGGTATCAAAAATTTTGGGAAACCAAACGTAGGACCGATAACGAATAGAATGTACAAGTTCAGTATCAATTCAATTTAGGTTTGGGGATAGGAAATAGGACCACTTAGGATCAAATTAAGAACATAGAATAACAACACTAACTAACAAAATACTAATGCAACTATTCGTAAACCATTCCAATACTATTTGTAAACCATTCAAAAAGCAAAGTAGCAAATGTTTATTAAAATTCAATTATAGCCTCTTCAATATCTATTGATAAAATAAAAAACAAAAAAGTAAATGTTAACATATAATACGTTACAAATAGAACAAGAAACTAAGAAACTTATTACCTATAACAATGTCGCTGTATTTTTAATATATCATCAATGTCAACCATAAGTGTCTTCTTCGACTTTCTCACTCAATCTTGAGTGTAACTCAAAGCCTCAACTGTGGAAGTCGATGAACATAATAAATCAAATCAAGAGCCATGCATGTAGAAATGAACATAAACATCCACATCAAGAACAAAATGAAAGTAGCAGATGTAACATTATGAAAAATTAAGGAGTCATGATTCTAAGATAGTGAGGTCTAATACAAGGTCAACATTTTCAACAGATGTATATATACTGCTCAATTCCATTCATTAGTTTTCAAAGATATATGTTTGTATGAAAGGTGCAAATGATGATGGGATTGAGTGGTGCATAAGAGTTATATGTATAAACGACTGTTTTTTTTGTTTGGAAGACATTTACAGAGGTGAGCTACTCTCAGTTGTTGGTGGGGACTCTAACAACCGAATGTATAATCTTGCTTGGCTGTAGTAGCAGTTGAGAACAAGGCAACTTGGAGGTGGTTTTTAGACCTTCTACACGATGACATTGAAATAAGAAATGGGAAAGACTTAACCCTAATTTTAGACTAGCACAAGGTATGTTCTATTGTTTTAAAAATCTAATTTTTTATGTGTTGTATTGTAGTATCTGTTTTAAAAAGGGTGCTATTATATGTACCCCAACACACAGAATCAGAGGTGGTACATCTAGTAAAAAAACACACACACACACATCTACACACATAAAGGGTTACAAAAAGCAATCTGCAAGAGGGGGGGGGGGTATACGGATATAATTACTCTTTAAAAATTCACTATTATGTTTAAGGTCTTGCTGAGCAAGTGTAGGGTGTTCTTTAAGTAATTTGTTTAATGTAAAGACATTACTTTTGTAATAACACATCTTTTGGTACATTAGAGTTGTTATAACTCTACAAATCAAATATATTGCTTTTGGTGTGTTTATGTCTTATATGGACAAATGCTTCCATATTTGCTTGTTTTTAAAACATTTATCACATTGTGTTTTGCTTTATAGACATTGAATTCTATGTTCTTTAACCATTTTGAAAATGTGGTTTTACATGCACTTTTAAGGATTTAATTTGGTTATGCACTTTTGATTAAGGACCAAACCAAGGGCTTAATCTTATACATACATTTGATTATACTATATCTGCATATTTTACCTTTATGCCTATTTCACTAAGAACTTATTATGGAATGACTTGATATTGTTAGTGTATCCCACATTGGTGCGACACAGTCCTATAAGTTTGTATATATGTTGGGGTCTCCCATCTCTCCACAGGGGCTCTTTTGGAGAGACACTTTTGGGCTTCTCATATATTTACATGGTATCAGAGTCGGTGTCCTGCACCCCTGTAACCTCATCGAGCCTACGTCTCTGACTGGGAGTGTTAGTGTATCCCACATTGGTGCGACACGGTCCTATAAGTTTGTATATATGTTGGAGTCTCTGTAAGAACCTGAAAATTTTGGTAAAAGTCATAAAATAAAAATATATAAAAGTTGGGTTGAACAAGGGCGTAACAGTAAAAATTGGTAAAAAGGGCAAAATGGTCATTTGACATCCAAATGACTTCTAAGTAATGAAAATGTGATTTTGGGGTTAATATGTAATGAAATAAACTTAAAAAGAAGAATTTTGGGTTTTTGGGACAGTTTTGCAAAAAATGGAACCAAAGGGGCCAAAGTGCCATTTCTTGAAACTAGTGGGCAAATTAGTCTTTTGCCATGTTTTGGACTTTGATATAAATTATTTTAATGTTTGGGGTAAAATGAAAGAAAAGAAACTTATAATGTTATAAAAAAATGTGTTTTTAAGCCATTTTGGGAAAAATGAAACTTGAGGGACCAAAGTGTAAAATAACTAGGTATAAAAAGGAAAAAAATCTGCATTCCCATTCACAGAACACGGGAAGGCAGTAGAGAGTTCTAGAGAGGGCTGGACGATCGCTCGGGAGGATTTCTAGAAGAGAGGTGTGAGGAGTACAAGCTTGGAATCAAGATTTCCAAGCCAAATCAAGGTAAGAACACTTGTTCTTGACTTCTAGCACACGGGTTACTCATAGAGTGAGTTATAAATTGAAAGTTCAGTTGCAATCCAACATGTTTTATGAGTCTTTCCATCTAAACAAGCTTGAATTATCAAGCAATTCTACTTAAATCAAAAGATATGGTTGAATTGGGGAAAATCATGATTTTGGCCAAGAACCCTAATTCACGGGTCCTTGTGATTAAAGATGATTTTAGTGACTAAAGTGAGTTCAATATGTTAGAATAGATGAAAGAAACTAGTATTGATAGTTAATTCGAAGTAATTTCAATTTTTGGTGTCAAAACTCTAAAAATGAAATTTTCATGAACTTGGATGGAATCAGTGATTCCATGGTTAAAAGACATGTTTAAATGATGGGTTTTGGTATAAAGAGTTGGTTAGAATGAGTCATAAATGATGTTTAAGTATGAAGAAACCATTAGAAGTGATTTCCTAGGAGTTTCAAATAATAAAATGAAAGTTTGAACAAAAACTGAAATTTGCCAGGTGGAATGGAATTGGTGATTCCATGAATGAAACCCATGGAAATGGTTAATGGAAAACATTAAATTGGTAACTAACAAAATATGCTTTTGGTTGTAAAAACCTTAAATTAAATCATCAATTGGTTATATAAACATATGGATAGAAAATGGACAAAACTAGATTTTAAAATTAGAGTTGATGTGCATATGAGCTTCCTTAGAGCTCTTGTGACATCCTATGGTCTTAATCATTAAGTCATGAACTTAATAAGACTTAATAGAAGTGAAAACATGTTCTTAACATAATAAAGGGTCAATAGAACCTATGGTCAAAATTTGGTGAAGTTTGGAGTTAAAACGAGCCCGATACATGACTTGTAGTGCAAAATTTGAAGTTTGAAGGGCCTGGGAGAGTTACACGACCGTGTAACTATTATGGGTAAAGTTACACGGCCGTGTAACCCACTGATGAGGGGTAAAGAGCCTATTTTGCCCCTAGACATGTAGCCTTGGTCTCCAATTGATCCCATAAGTGTTATAGAGCATGGAAACATGAAAAATGAGTCTAAATTGTGTATGTGACTTTCCAAGGGTATAATGGTCAATAAAATGTCATTTAAAAGATAATAAGAATAAGTAAAAAGGTGTGTTAAGGGATGAATATCACAAAAATATTGTGATATGAGCCTAGTGGAACATAACAAAGTAGTCCTTAGATGTTGATTAAAGTATAAAATGTTATTAATAAAGTGTGAATAAACTTCTTAGGTACTTAAGAAGTAAAAGGGCAATGAATGGAAGGGACAAGGAAGGGTGTAATTATAGTTAGACTTCTCTAACTAGCCAAGGTGAGTAATGTATGGATTTTTGGGTACGTAGCAAAATGGGTTTTTATACAAAGAAATGAATTTTATATAAAATGTTTTGGGAGTCAAAATGGTTTTATGGAAGTTGAAATGATTTAATGAAAATGGTTTTATGAATCTGAAAATAGTTTTGTGAAATTTGGAAATGATACTATGAAATAGCAAGTATAATGTATACAAAAGATAAATGAGAAAATACAAAGAATTAATAAAGTGTTGAGCCCTGTTGAGAAGCTAAGAAGTATCCGGATAAAGACCACGGCCTGCTGCGGTAGGGGTGGCAAAAAGACACTACTGGGATGGTACCTCCCGTCGCGAAGTAGTTGTCTTACCTTGATACATGAATCCGTTTCATGCTATTGAGGAAGAAGTTATACGGGTGCGTCTCGTATAAAACCTACGGGTGCGCTCGTAGGAATGTGCTCTCAAATGAAAAGGAATACCTATGGGTGCGCTCATAGGAAATTAAATAATATGAAAATTTGGAATGTTTAAAATATGAGAAATTATTTTGGGTCTAAAACCCGTATTACTCACGAGACGTATGTCTTACGTATTATATTTTTTTAAAATGCTATGTACTCAGGTAGCGAGGGAAAATGGTAGATGATGCGTTAGAGGAACAAGAGTCCAAGATTGATCAGAGTATGTACCTACTTCCTTAAATTATGGTAATGTATTGAGCTTGTGACATCCCATATTGAAAATGAAATTTTTTTTACGGGAAATTTAACACGTAAATTGTTTTATTAAAATGTTGTATATGGGACGGGGTGTTACAGTCTCCCCTCTCTCCACAATGGCTCTTTTGGAGAGACACTCTTGGGCTCCTCAATATTTATAGATATAACAAAATCTGGTCAATCCACATTTTTTACCTTTATGCCCTTCTAATAAGGACTTGTGCAGATGACTTAACACATTGTAATATGGTAAGTTTGATTTAATTAAGGACTTATCCACATTAAACACTTTGACACTAAATTTTTTACTTTGATGCCCTTTTATTTTATATGCTACTCGTACACTTTTATATGTATATACATTGGGTTGTTACTTATGCAAATGTTGGACTTTTTTTTCCATTTTCCTTAAAAATTTCAAATTGCTCAACAAAATCCAGCATTATCATTTAATGAACTTGATTAAACTACTCATTCAACATGCTTCAACATGGCCACTAATATACATTACATTGACAATACTTGGAATTTGATCTTATTACAAAACCATTAAACTATTACCTTATTTCAATAGAGTTTTTTATATAGGGACAACATAAACAATATAAAACACTTATGAGTTAACTCTATACTATTCATGTCTTCCAATTATTTTTTAAAAATCAGAGCTTCTTGATTGTCTACACATTGTACATGTTGAAGTAATTTTCTAAAATTGCTATATTCATTTCAAAATATATTTCATCCACTTCATCTTTGTTCTTTTTTTTCATTGTTATTTCATTATCAACATATTCCCAAAAGTTACATTTCTTCTTTGGATTCTACAATTAAAAAAACCAATTTTGAAAACCTGTTTACATTGTGTCTTTAAATTCTACAAATTCAAAAAAAAAAAAATATTAGATTTCGAACATTTTTACTTAAACATGATAAACCACTTACCAAATATTTAGGGCATACCCTATAGCGTTCTTTAGGATTATCCATGGTCCATGATGTCAAAATTTGAAATGGGTAGCCATGGTGACAAGGATTTGCATAATCAAATTTTATGTTTTTCTCGAAGATGTGTGTTGAGAATGAAGGCATGTAAATGTGGGAGAAATCGTTGTTCGTCATAATGTCTACCGATGAAAGTTTTTCCCTAATGCTTATTTTCTTATTGGGAAGAAGACACCGTGACGAGTAGATCTCCACCTCGACATAAAAATTGTCTCCTCAACAAAAAAAATGTTAAATCATCATCAATGTTCTAATACAAGCCATCAATGGTACTTTTGTAATTAAAACAAAGATCATTAACAATATTTTAAAACCCGGTTTTTTAATTGAACTAATGTGGTGACCGAATAATGGGTCAACCAGTTCACCGATTCAATCACTAAGTCAACCTGATTTTCAGAATTTTCATATATTTTATATTTTCGTGCATAATTATATATTTATAAAATAGAAACAATGTAATTCCACCTTTTTGGTACCAATTTTTTTTGTCAAGTTTTTTATAGTAAAATTTTACCAAATTTGATTAATTAATGGTGAACTAATTTTAGAAGCTTGAGCATCGAACTTTTTAGTCCGTTTTTGAATCCCAAATTTTAATATATTGTTCAACCCTGCTTTTTAGCAGTTCCGGGTCACTGGTCCAACCGAGTTTTTAAGAAACCGAGCTGGTTCAGTCGGAGTCAAAAATTGACAAAAACCTGGTTATAACATAAATTATGACCGAGTGTAAATGATTCGAATTACTCAGGATCGACTCGTTAAAAGCTTGACTCGAGCTCGAGTTAAATGAGCCCAAGCCGAGCTTGAACTAAGTTTTAGGCTCGTTTATTAAACGAGCTCGAGTTAGATTCATCTGTTGAGCTTGATTAGGCTCGCGAGCCTCAATGAGCATATGAATATTTATATAATATAAATTTTATTTTTAAGTTTATATATTAAATTATTATTTAATAATTAAATAATTAAATGTTAAATATTAAACATCAAGTAATGATAAACTAATTTTTAACGAGCTTAAAAAGCACAAACGAACTCAATATTTGACTGTTAAACAAGCTGAGATCAAGCCGAGCTTAGGCTCGTTTAGGCTAACTTGACAAACGAGGCGAGCTCGAGTATGTGAAATACTTCACGAGCCAAGCTCGAGCTAAAAAATGAAGCTCGTGCCCTACGAATTTAAACGAGCCGAGCTCGTGCATGGCCCGATTCGTTTACATCTCTAGTCATAATTGACTCGTTTTTTTCACCGGATCATGGTCAAACCGGTTCGACCAACTAGGACGACCCGATTTTTAAACATTGATCATTAGTATTACATGTATATTAGGAAAAAATCATTATTAATAATGATAATCTCACAAAAACCCAAGCTATATTTGTCATATGCCCGAAAAAAACACTATATTATTTCTTTTGTACACTAAAACCCTTATGTTTTCGAAACCGCCTAATTTAATCCGAATATGCGGTCAACCCAGATAACTCGTTTCATACAACTTATGTGGACTGGAATATGTGTCATGTGACTTATTAGGAACTAATCGAGCCCAATTAGGTTAAATTCGAATTGTAGCAAGGACTGATTGACCCCTTGAAGATATCGAGCTTCGAATTAGGTGAATCACAGCAATAACTGATCAAAGCTTCGTTAAATTCGAATTATAGCAAGAATCAATCGACCCTAAGGAAGATATCGAGCTTCAAATTAGGAGAATCACAACAAGAACCGATCAAAGCTAGGTTAAATTCGAATTACAACAAGAACAAGTCGACCCCAAGGAAGATATCGAGCTTCGAATTAGGAGAATTGCAACAATCGGTCTTCAATTCTAATGAAGGTTTAAAGCCACGTAGGATATGTAACTGACTCTCAAATGCCGGTTATAGTGCATTCGATTGGGCGGTTTCGAAAACATAAGGGTTAAATTAAGACGGTTTTGAAAACACAATGGTTAAGTTAAGGCGGTTTTGAAAACATAATGGTTTTAGTTTTTTTAAAAAAATAATATAGTGATTTTTAACTTTTTTATAGCTTAGGTTTTTATGAGATTATCCTTTATTAGTAATATTTTTCATCAACATATGAAAGATCATTATCCTCTCTAAAATATTATCTCAAAAATAAAAATATTCCAATACACTAAAACTGGTACAAGGCGTTACTTTTTTTATACGATTTTTCCTAGTATGCAATATATATTTGATAATACTTGTTATTATTTTGACATTTGATTACATTAGATTCAATCCGCTACGAGTGTAGTCGTCGGTTAAAGGTCAGGGAAGAAGGGAGAGCAGGCAAACACGAAAGATGCATTCCTTCGGTTACAGAGCCAATGCTCTCCTAACTTTTTCTCTCACGATCCTGGCTCTAATGTGTGCCATGGCTTCTCTTTCGGACAATCTTAACTCTCCTTCCCCCACTGCCAGTGTTAAGGTCTCTCTAAAACCCTAAATATTTGATATTTTGATTTAGTATCGTTTCTTATAAGTTGCAACTTTGACTGATTACATTTCTTTGATTTGTGCTTCACAGGTCTTGAATATCAATCGGTTTCAGAAGAAATCAAGCGGAGATGACGAGGTAATTCATTATTCAACTTTTTTTATTTAACGAAAGGTACTTGATTTGGAATAGCGAAGTGATCCATCGGATTCTAGCGTTATTAATTGACGATATTAAGTGTGTTGAATGGTTGAATTTGATCTGTTGACATTTCGATGACTTTTGTTCTGGAAATCTATGGTCTTATCTCTTGTGAATTACGAACATTTCCACAAGCGAATTTGTAGAAAAATGAAATTTCCTGCATCTGGTGTATTCGTTCAACTTGATGATAGGAAAAACGCTTTAAGTTAAGCTACTGAAAGCCAGTAAGTTAACCTCAATAACATGACAGATTCGTGATAATTCCATTGGCTATATAGCTTGATGGAAAATCCATATGAAGTTCTAGATGTGTGCAAAGTAGATCTGGTGTCTGTTGATGTGTAGATTGATGAGAATTTATCTCTATTGTTAACTTTTGATGATAAACTAATGTAAGATCAATCACCAGAAGTTCTCTTATGATTTCCATGTTCTTTTAATTGCTGCTTTCTTTTGTGCTTGATAATGCTCGAGTAAATGACAAATTGGGGATAATCAAAGCATTCTATTACCAGTTTCAAAATTTTAATATACTAATTTCTATTGCTATCTTCCATTTATGCAGGTTGGAATCACACTAGATATATCTGCAAACCTACAGTCATTGTTTACATGGAATACCAAACAAGTTTTTGTATTTTTAGCTGCTGAATACAGTACTCCAAAGAACATCCTTAATCAGGTAAAAATTACAATATCACCCCTTTAAACACAAGCATCCATCTTCCATTCACTAAATGCAATCATTCATCTTTCTATTTACTATTATGCCCCACAGGTTTCATTGTGGGATGGTATCATACCAGAAAAAGAAGGTGCACAGTTTTCTATAAAAACTAAGAACAAGTACCGGTTCATCGATCAGGTAAATAAATCTCTTTCACAAACTTTAATATCTTCAAAATTATTCAAAATTTTGTTTTATTTTTATTTTTTAAATCCAGGGAAGCAACCTTCGGGGAAGAGATTTTAATTTGACTTTGCACTGGCATGTGATGCCCAAAACGGGTAAAATGTTTGCTGACAAATTAGTCCTGCCCGGTTTTCGCCTGCCCGAGTCATACAGATGACCGGGACAGTTTGTGATTTGAGAATAGCTTTGTTACTGAGAATTGTTGTGTTTTTTTTTTTCGGTTAATTGAACTAGAGAATGAGAAGAGAGGGTGATTTTCTGTTTCTAGATTTTTACTTTTGAAATTATAGTATGGTTTATTAGACAATTATTTTGGTTTTTATTGTTTGTTACTTGCAGCTACCAAATTTAACCCATTAAATGAGTTAGTTAGACATGGAAATCATATCACCCTTATAAAGAACAATTTCATCAAATTGAACAAGTACTTAAAAGATAGGGGAGATTTTAATGAGTCTCCATCTAAGTTTTTGGACTTATATACATACATCCTTAATCACAATGAAATAAAAACCAACCTTGATCGTTAAACATCTTCAAAAGCGTTCTAGTAATCCATGTGCAACAAATTTCAAACTTTTTACTACATAATAATTAGGCTTCGGGTTGAAATATTAAACCGGCTGAGAGTTTGACCTTGAATTTACATGTTTAATTATTGTGTCGCATCATGTCAACTTGTTTAATTTGTGGCGAGGTTGTGTCTGGTTAGTGAGATTATGTTTAAACCTTGTAAAATATGTCCTGTCATGCCGGTTTGAAACTCTAAACAATCAAATTTGGCAATTACAAATACAGCAACCCATTTTATCAACCATGACCACCGAACATTCCAAGTTATTTTTGTAGAATAACCATAAACCACCGAACATTCCAAGTTATTTTTGTAGAATAACCATAAACCGCATAATAAAGGAGTAGATTTTCCGATCAAACAAGCAACATAAGAAGAACTAGTGCTATTAATTGCTCTTAAAACGTTTGATAACTATGGAAAAGCCATTCAGTTAAAAACATATGAATGCACATGTTGCTCAGTGTATCGGATAATTGTCAATTTTACTATGATTCACTTTTGTATCTAATCGGACAAGACAATGCTACTACTGTAGTTTCAACCCCTTTCTTATAACAAATTTAACTGCCATAGCACATCGTCTTGGATAACCTTTGTATAATAGGAGTTGGTCAGTTTTAATCACAAATTTCTATCAATCAAGTACGTATTGTTGGTGATTTTAGTGTCACATTACATTTTAGTTAATAAAAATAATTAGTATTTTAATGGGTTCATCCTTTACAGCCTCTCACTATCAACATACATAATCTGCTACTCAAAACAGAAATAAATAATTAGTATTTTAATGGGTTCATCCTTTACAGCCTCTCACTATCAACATACATAATCTGCTACTCAAAACAGAAAGGAATTACAACTTTTAGTATTACTGGCCACATGACAAATCGTATAAAAAAAATCGTATCGAACTAAAATGCTTTACTTTCCACCTCATTTCCACGTGTACAAGTGTCAACACAAACACTGCAAAGTAACAGTATTGTAAACAATGTATTATCTTTCTTTCTATCTATCCAGCACAATTAGCTGCCTACAACACGTAAAAACCAACTTACAACAATACCATATCCAAAAACACATCATCAGAATTGTAATTTTGCAATGAGTAAGCTTAATGCGATAAAAAACACATACAACCCAACAAGACAAAATCCCCAAAACCTTGGAACCTGAAATCTGCACCATGTCACAACCAACAACGACCCCATCAGACTCAAAACCAAGAAAACAAACGCCACCACAATACTAACATGAAATTCAAGCTCATATGCATTTGGATAAACATTAAACGTCTGTATAACCAAAGCAGTTCCAAGCCCAAAAAGCATATTAAACATGGGCCCAGCAAAGCATCCAGCCATAGCCATGGCAGGTTGTCCTGCTTTTGCCACAGCAACATCCGCCACAAGATCCCCGACTGAGTTCCCCCATGCTAAGACAGTCAACCCTAGAAGAGATGGCGGCACCTCCAGAAGCGACCCTAGTGCCGCCAGACAGTTGAGAAGCTCTCCGGCCATGGTGGAGATCCAAAACACACTCATGATGAATCCCATGAGAACTACTGGCATTTGCTCGGTTTTTGGGGGCTTTTTTTCAACTATGAAGTGGACGATTGCTAGCGATGAGGTGCCGAAGAGTAGAATTAACCAGAGAGGGAAGTGGATGTTTGGAAGGAGAAATGAAATCGGATGATTTAGAGGGATGAAGGATTTGCAGGAGTACATTAAAGCGAGTGGACATAGAGCAATGTTGGCAGATCGATAGAACCTGTTCCATTCTGAAGGTGATGATTGTGGAATTGTTAGGTTTAACATTACTGTCACTGGAACTTCCCATGTTTTTGAAATCTGTTCAACCATGAAACTCATTCAATGTTGCATTCGAGATTACAGAAACAAGATATAGAACCAAAAAGAGGATGTATAAGAACATACCTTGTTAAAAGCTTCCCGGATCCCAAAGGTTGTCTTCTTATTGGTAAAATACATTGATTTACTTCCATTTTCAGGGTCAATTTCCATGGAAGCTCTGTGATCCTGAAGACCTACAACTTCACTCCCACCCCGCTTCAATTTCCCACCGTTATCGATCCCTAAATCCATCCAAAACACGAACCCAACGAAAAATAAATAAAACCCTACGAATCCAATCGCCTGCCATAGGTAAATCTCAGCACTAAGATACACATAGAACAGAAATAATGCCGCTGTTAAGTAAAACAGTACATCCCTTATAAATGGCGCAGGGGACACCGCGAAGGGGGCTGCGTAGATCGCGACGAAACCAACGACGAGAGCTGAAACGAAAGTCCCAGCTGATAAAATTGCGCCGAATCCAGTTCGGGCGTTACCGCCACCGACGGCAGCGACAGATGCAAACACATCAGGAGCGCCGTTTCCGAGTGCTAGAAGAGTTACTGCACCCATACTCGGGGATAAATTCAAGTGAGTGGATAGCTTAGTGACGACGACGGAGAACTGATCTTGGGCGGTTTTGACCAGGATGTAGAACTGTAGGACGACGGTGAGGGAGAGAAAGGGGATTGAGAGGAATGGGTTTTGATGGAAGTGGCAGAAGTGAAAGGAGAAGTAGTTGAGGAGGCCATTGGAGTGGGCGGAGCAGTGGAGAGTGGAAAAGGAGCATCGGTGATCTCGTGGGATTTGAAGAATGTGCGAACAAGTGGTGGTGTTGAGGAGTGATCTGCGGTGGATTTGGGTGGTGGAGTAAGGGTGGCGATCGTTTGATGAGGGGAATCGAAGGAGGAAGAAGATCAAAGTGAGGAGGATGATAAGGGAGGTCGATGCGGTTTTGGGGAAGGAGAAGGCCGCCATGCCATCCCCAAATATCCTGGTTTTGATCGGAGTCTCAACTTAAAAAGTGTGTTGGTTTCTGTATACGCGTTTTGCCAATCAAATAGCACATATAGATATCAAATAATAACGGAATATTTTGTATAAATTGTTCACCATATTTATATAGTTTTTTCTCTTTTCTAAAGTCGAAACTTGGTTGTCAAATTAGGTTGATCCAGATTCATAAAAGTATGTAATATTTGTAAAATAACCAACTTAACCCATGGGGTATTTTATTTGGAAATTACACCTAATGTTTAATTTCATAGACAAAGCCATCAACACCAACACCAAATGCACCATCAGATATAAACATACTTAGTTATGGTACTAGGGAGATATCACGGCGGCGTTTGATTTTTCCCTGGCAATCTCGTGTGTTTGGTGGGTGTGGGTTGCGATTTCTTATGGGCACGGGGGGGGGGGGGGGGGGGGGGGGGGTCGAGTATTTGTTGGTTGATTATTGGCATGAATATATGTGAGACTTTAATGGGTTGATCGGGCGGGGTTTGAGTTTGAAGCCAAGAGCACTACGGTCAATAGACTTGATTATTCTAATGTTTTCTTGCAATTTATTACAAAAGCATTTTGTCGGACTTTAATTAATCGTTCTTTTGGATTCAAGTTATATGGTGGATCAAGGGATATGTGATTAAGGAAATGGAAGGGCCGGAGTTTTTAATCAGTTGGGACATAAGGGCATGTTTCCTAAAGTCAATTATAATGTTTTGAATTTGGAACATGTGTCAATTACATTCTTTGTTACGAACTTCCCACAATCCTTGATTGTACGTGAATTGTTGGACTTGTGTGCCATGCACTGTTGTAGATGTTTTCATCACTTAGGAAAGGTTGAAAACTGGACAAATGTTTGGCTTTGTACATTTTTTATGGGGGATAATGTGGACTTCTCACTTAGAACTTATGTTCGTCATGGGAAAGGATTTACCAAGGTTTGTCAGTAATGAGAAGAAAGAGGATGTGTTGGGATGGGAGTAAAGACAACTAATAGATCAACTGTTAATGTGGATCATAAAGGTGTGAAGACTATGAACGTTTCTTATGCTAATGTAGTATTAGGGATGAAAATTATGTATAACTAAAAGAAAGAAAAGAATATGGAATTCAGTTGGACTCCGGTGGGTGTGATATGATTAACAGCACATCACCATTATGTGTTGTCCTTGGAAATGTCAAGAAGTTATCGTCTTTGTCAAACTTGCATATGTTATTCAGAAACGTGTGATTTTTTGACGTTGTAATAAAGTCTATTGGCAGATTGTGGGTGTTAGTGGAATTCAATTTAGAAAATTCATGTAAGAAATTCCAACCAATTCAATATATCCATGATATTTCTCTAGCATGCTCCCGTAGATATGTAACTTCATCTTAAATGAGCGATTAACATGATTAGACACTGAGGGGTCAATCTTGCCAAATATGGAAATTTAGATATGACTTTGAATTAGCTAAGTTAACTAGATTTTAGACCTAAGTTGTTAAGACTAACATTCTAATGTGAAATTTAAAGTTGTTAAGTTAGAAATGTTGATTGCATAATATTTTAGATCAAAGTAAAGTTAGGAAGTTGAGGGACTGGTATTGTTAAGTGATGAAATATTTTAAGACATAAGTCTTAATATGCTCTTCCATCCTTATTTGGAACGCTTTTGGGAGGGAAATAGAATGAAGAACTTTATCTTATTATGAAACAAATCAATTTTAGCACAAATTCATTAGAGAAAAGCAATTGAGGCAGTCTCGTTATTCATTTGATGCTTAGATTTGTGTTTTGAACTCAAAACAATAATGGATCAACATTGTTGATCCATGAATCTTGAACTTTTGGTTGATATTAATGGTTCTATGTGTTTAGTGATGAATTATAGTGTTTCATTTCTAAACAATCGATATAAATCAATCAAGTTGGTCAACTTCGAGGTTATGGGGTTTAAATGTAAGTTTTGAGCCCTACATTTTGAGCCCTATCATGGTGGATCACTCTTTAATCTATCTAAATTGAATTCGACAATGTGTTTAGTGTTATCTTATGATTTGGAGTTAGATTCTGTTGTCTTAAGTTTAAATTGTTCGAGAGTTTTCAATCTAGTGGTAATTTTTACAATTTAGAATTTATAATGGAAAATGATGATGTTGATCATTGTATTTGAGGATTGAGCCATCTTAATGATATTAATTAGATTTTAATTGAGTTTTAAGCTTTGAATTCTAATTAATAATCCTAAGTCATTAGAGGTGTTGGGATTAAATGAGACAAGTTATAAGCATGTTTGATGTTTAAATATATGTTGTACATATCTGGGCATTTAATTGATTGAGTGAATTGTAATGGAATTTCCACTCAAACGTGTATTATCAAGTGTTTATATGAAGTTTTTCATCCTTGGTTAATTTAAGCTCTAGTTGCTTTTAGTACTCTTCTATGGACTTAGGAATGATATGTAAATGATAAAATGAAGTTTTGGTAAATTTAGTTTTGGACATTAGAAAGTAATTAGTAACTAATTACTTAATTAATGTTGGTATTTAAGTGATAATTAAGCATCCAAACATCATTTGAAGTGGAGTAGTGCATTTACATTAGTTGAGGTGAGAAAATTAACTAGAAACAAATGTACGTTAATATATTATAGTTATTTAACATGTCTTGATTTGCTTTCTTATTTACATAAACTATGTGAAATGTTATATATGATATCTATTTATTCATGATATTATTTTCTGAATGAGTTTTGAAATGGAGATAACCCTTTTTTTAATTTTATTTTTAATCATGATCATGTGCATCCGTTGTAGGATGCGTTTGAGACTTGTGTGACCAATTATGACTTTGATATCTAATTATGGTTGTTCTTGATGTTACAATGGCATTCCAAATAGGCCTCACTTTATGTTCCACCTACTTGATTATTGTAAAATTTTCCTTTAGGAATGTGTCTATTATTTCTCATTATGTAAGAATATGTAGATATGCATTTATGACCATATGTCAATCATTGTTGTAATGAATGTGTTTATTATTCTATAAGAATATGTAGATATGTGTTAATATGTAACTTTTATGTGTAAGTTTAACTATGCATTAATTATCGGTGAAATGTGTTAATATACTTAATTCTTGAAAGAGTGGATGGCATTAAATAAAATGTGTGTAACAAAGAATTAAGGTTACACCAAATACATGATGAGTAGTTGGTGTCATGGGAAGTTTTATAGAAACAAGATGACAAAACATATTACAACACATGTTCGATAACATTTTTATTGGTAAGTAACATATACAAGTTTTAAAAATAGTTAATTGTAGATTCCTAAACATATTACTTTATATGATAACCATTTTCTTGATATAATACAGCTAATATACATGTATAACATGAGGTTCGACAATGTTAAATTATAAAGAGAATTGCCTTTTATTGAGAATATAAGTGGCGAGGATCTGAGAAACATTGAAGAATCTGAGATCAATTTAGGAGCATTTGGAAATGTGAAATTTTAACATGGAAAATGATGATATGGATGATGATGGTTCAGAAAGCGACATAGAATTTGATGAAGTCCAACAAGAGTATAGGGACGTCGAGGTAATCAAATGTATTTTATAATTTATTTATCTAGTAATGTTAAAGTGAATCAGAAATTATGATATTTTCTAATAGTTTACATGGATTATAAAAAGTATATGTGAACCGGTTAAAAAGACATGCTATATTAGCATACTACAAACAAATGTCATGTTTATATTGTTCAAGAATGTGTGGGATAATTTACATGGATTATAAAAAGTATATGTGAACCGCCAGCTAGCTTTTTGCTAGTTTTTTGGCCCCTTTTATATATATATTTCATTTGCCGTTCCCAAAAAAAAAAAATGATATGCAATTAAAGACTACTTATTTTATTATGATTAATCTTATTAAATGTATATATGTAATAAATGCGTCTAATATGTTTGTCTATACTTAGAGAATAAGAATGTTTAATGTATGAATGATAATAAGATTGGTAGTATGTAATGGTTAATTATTCAGAAAAGATGTGATTCATATATTAGGTCCAGTAACATAGGTGCATATTCTAATAAAATAGAAATCATGTTATTAAGTTAAGTTGTATGTTGGTTAAATATAATCTTATTTGGTTAATGTGTGAAATAATGAGTATTCCTGGTGTAAGTATGTTATATAATATTAATATTATGATGTATGTAATCATAATTGTGTCTAATTTGCAGTTTATGTTGTTTATAATTTTACCACCAAGATGTAGATGATTTTATGTATGAATGCAGTAAATGTTTGTAATTAATGTGGATATTCTTATATAATGACTTTTTTTAAATGTATGAATGATAGTAAGATTAAAAAAATGGTGTGGCTAATTATATTTGAGGAATTACCAAGTGAACTATATTGTTAAAGGATTGACAAGTTGAGTGTATGCAAGTTAACGATCAAACATGTGTTTGTATATTTCAAACATATCGTGCAATTGTATAGCTTGGGTATAACAATATCTTGATAGAGAAAAATAATATGGAATTGAAAATTTTCCTGATAGTCACTTATTAAAGGAATAGTTAGATAAGAAAATAGAGTTATTTAATGGAATTGAAAATTTTCCTGATAGTCACAAACCAAGAAATATACTTAAAGATCTTAACAATGCTTATGTACAAAATGTAGATGATGTAAAGAATAAAAGAAAAGTAAAAGTACCAAAAACACGATGCTCCCCTTTTATGAAAAGAATGATGGGAATAGTTGATAAACTTAAACCGGATGAATTGGCTATTTGCAATTCAACTCTTACATTAAATGGAGATCATAGGTAATATTATTTTTTATACAATGTAATTGTTATTAATTGAAATTTAATTAATTTATATGCAATATCTCTCAGGGATGTTATTCTGGAAGACTGAAGAAGGGGAAATTATGTATCAAGATTATGCATAGTACTTTGAACAAAATAAATTTATTCATCGGTCAATTATCGATTGTTGGGCCACATTGTTGAATAAGATGGAAAGATTACAAATCTGAAGGTGCACGCTGCACGCTGACCTCTGTGTCCAAATCTCACCCCTCCGTTTCTACCTAGGGAGTGTTGCGGGTTTCAATCATGAAATGGCCACTGACCTTCTCTCTGTAGCCATAGAAGTTTGAACTGGACCATGCCTGCTGCCAGGTGTGTGTGGACACCGAGGTTGCTTTATCAGGGTCATCCAAATGATGGGTCGGATGGGGACCTCCATTATAAAAAAAATGTATACTGGTAGAGTATTAATTAAACATATAATTGGTTCACTTGTATCACTAACATTATTTTGACATGTTATTCTATGTAATAATAATAATAATAATAATAATAATAATAATAATAATAATAATAATTTAATATTACCAACTATCAACACGGGACCTCATCAACGGTATCAACACTCCGTTTCCACAACCAAATAATGTAATTACTAATGTAAAATATACATGTTATTATATGTAATAATAACTTTGTATTACCAAATATAAAGTCAAGACCCCATCAACAACATCAACGCTCTAATTCCACAACCAATTTCGATGATGATATTTGGTTGATGTCGACACACATTTATTATATAAACCTTTATGTGAAAGCTTTTCCTCATGTGGTGGCATGAGAAATTGTGAAAGATCACCTGAAATACAATCTCGTCCTTTGCATCGTCCCTTTCATTGACGATCATTTCCAACCATCAAAAAGGACGAAGGCACCCAAATAAAAAACGCAAACAATGTCTTTGGATGCTTAATTTCCCAGTGACCTCAACGAATACGAGGAGTTTCACTATGAGGAGCCGCAAATACCTCATTGAGAAGGGAAGAAACCGATATCATCATCATAAAAATCATTTTTTGAATTTCCGAATTTAGCAGTTTTAACAAGCAAGAGTTCGAGAAGATAGAACGGCATCGAGCACAACTAGAGGAGTTCAAAAAGGAGAAGTTGTACATCATGGAGGAGGAATTGTGCATGTTGCACGAGAAACGAATGGATAAAAATATTCAATTTTATGTCATGATCATTTTAATGTGGTAATAACACTCAAGCATAAAATAGCACAACATTATGGTTGAGAATGACATATGTTTATGTAATTATAATGAAACATTTTAATTATTATGTAGTATTGTAATTATTTTTATTAATGAAACGTTATTTTAATTACTAGTTTTATATTTTTTTTAATTAATTATTTTTTTATTTTATTACTTTCTATTTATTTTAAACATTTAATATAAAAATGTGAGATATGAGGAAAAAAAAAGTTAATGTGGATGGAGAGATCACTAGATAGGAAAGACTTCTAGGGGGTATTTGAGATTCCTTGTTTAACTCAATAAGCATTTTTATTAGCTTATGACTTTTCAAAAATAAGTATTTAAAAAGTTATTGGATTGACTTATGTGGTGGCAAAAAAATATAAGTTGATAAATTGTTTTTTAAAAAAAAAATGTTTGGGTAAATAAATAAGGGTATTTTTGTCTAAAAATAACTTCTAGCTTTTTCAAAAGTCAATAAGTTACACTCTCGTTACTTCTAACTTATTCACTTATCAAATGTTAAAAAAAAAAGGTTTTAAAAGCACTTATTTGTTTTTCAAAGTTTTTTTTTAAAACTTATTAGATTTTTCAAAAAATCAATAAGTTAATTTCTATCACAATCTCAAACACCCCCTAAGTTTGTCTATTTTGACATTTTAATGGGTAAATGGGTCAATTAGATATGTATTAGATTAAATTACATAGATGGTCATTATGGTTTACAAAAAGTCACAAGTTTAATCCCTATTAGTTTTTTGTGATATAAACACTCCCTATGGTTCTAATTTATTGCATGGTTGGTCTCAGACTTATGTAAAATATTCATTTTATCTTAATCAATATCCTTTATCATTTTTCCTTAATTTTAAATTATTTGGTACTAAATGTATGGACCCCACCCCTATTCACCACCACTACCGCCGATTTGCCACCTCTACCCAATGCTCTAATGGAAGAAAAATGTTAACTTTTGAATCTTTGACGGTCACCATATTTACTCAAGTATATTACACGTAAGGTCCCTTATGTTTGTAGCTTTTGCAATCAATGACCATGTTTTATCCTGGTAAATTCTTTTTAACCAACATTCAAATAACCAATTCAACATAAGATGCAACTATTAACTCATAAGAGACACCATTATTGCAACAAAATTGCATCCACTTTGGCATTCACACACCAAAACATATTTTTACTTCACCATCAACCAACCAAAATTGATGCATAAATTTTGGAAACCATCATGCATTTTCCTTATTAAAATAAAATAAAATCAAGTAACAAGTTGGAAGCAAATTTTTTTACCAGGACCTAGTAAGAGAGATCCACCACCATCATATGCTTTACTAATTTCATGTTGATTGAAAACTCCAAAATCTGCCAAAATCAACCCAATTTCAATCAATACTAGTCATGGTACACACAAAGATTGTTTCTTTTTACAATGTAAATGACCATTTTACCCTTATATGTTCACAAAACCATAGTGCTACTATTTTAAGAATTAAGAGTCACATATTCACAGAAAATTCAATGGAGAAAAAGCACATACCCTTAAGTTTTCTATGAATCTGAGGGTGAGTGAGGCTGCTGAGGTGGCGGTGGCCAAATGGTGGGACCCATATAAGGTGGGGCCTGCTGAGCATAGAGACTAGGATCCAAAATAGCCTTGTTTGACATCATCCCTGGTGCACCTGACTGTGGTGACTGCTGAGCTGGCATGTAATAGTAAGGAAAGGCATCTGAAGGTGCGCCAACTGGCACGGTGACAGCTGGCATAGATGTCATACCTTCATCTTTAATATCCTCTCTTGGCACAATATCAACCAAAAAGTCAAAGATATCAGTCCTTGTAATTGCAGCAGCAATATCATTTTTCTGTAATGTCCTTCTTTTATTCTCTTCAGTGTGATTCCATGACCTTAAAGTCAACTCCAAAATGAACATCTCACATGCCCTTGCAAACACAATTGGAGCTTCTGCTGATATCATCCTCACATCTTCATCAGCTTTCATGATCTTCTTGATTCTTGCTAATGGAAGACTGTGGTTCTTGAAGTCTGTTACATTTTCAATTTCTCGGTATTGGTTTGCCCAAAATGATTGGAGTTGTTGTTGAAGTTGCTGTTGTTGTTGTTGTTGGATTTGTTGATAGGCTAATTGTTGTTGTGCTAATTGAGCTGCTGTCGGCTGATTTGTTGCTTGAATGGCTCCACTTACTTGTACTCTCCCAGGGGTCCCACTCATTTGAGTTGACTCGTATGGATTTGTTGCATATGATAACTGAGTTACACTGCTCATCATGTTGCTAGATTGGGGCTGTCCATGCCCTTGTGGATCCATCTTGTATAGTATGTAGAATTTGGTTCTGATGAGATAATCAGGAACTTATTAAGATGCAAAAATGGTAGGTAAATTTCCGAAATCGATAACTTCATGTTAACAGGAACAACATATATAGCATATACTTCCTCCACTACTACACAGAGATTGATTCAGCTTCTGAATGTTACTTTCAATCTAAATTTTTGAACTTCCTTTCAGTAATTACATTAACCAGAAATGAAAAGGTTTTGCGATCAACAAGCAAAAAAAAAAAAAAAAAAAAAAGGTATGAATTGTGTGGTCTCGGAAGTACTAGCTTTCGAATCAAAAGGTGTAAAATGTAAAGGAGACAGAACCTGAATCACGATTTAATGTTAGACGAGAGGAAGGAGGAGATAGATTGTGAATCAGATTAATGATGCAGTTCTAATGAACCATTTGAAACCTGCAAAACGAACGTAATCGAAATCGATCAGTGATATTCGGAAAATTGTGATGTTTTTTAAGGGAAACACGAGAGTGCCGATTCGTACACGTAACAGAAGGTTTTGATTTTGATCTTTGATCTTTTTTGTGTTCTTGATGGCTACGATCACCTTTTGTTGGTCTCGTTTCCTTTTGGGAGCAAATCCCAGAAACACTCACCGGCCAAACAAAATTTTCAAATGTTTTATGTTGGTATTCCTAAAAGGAATTATTCTCATAAATAAGTTGGTTATTAATGATGGTTCTTTTTATGTTGAAAATTTAACTATTTTCTTGGGTCTCAAAAAAATATTCTCTTCGCTTTTTTGATTGAAAATAATAATAGATATTTATTTATTTATTTATATATGTCATAGTTCTTTTATATTCAGGTTAATATGTTATCAATAGATTTCAATTTGTTATTTTTGTCATTTATTTTTATTTGTACTCAATATGTGACATAAAATTTTCCTTTTTATTTTATTAAATCACTAGAATGGATGTCTATAAAATGGTACTCAACATCTTACATAGCGTCTATCGAGAATATGATTGAATTTATTGATGTTCACGTAGTCGTTTTATCACAACTGTGACCTATCAACACTTGATAATAACAAGCACGATGCCATGATGGACGCCACATAAGGTTGAAATCCATTTTAACGGTGTAGTGAAACATAAAAAAAAATTAATAAGCTATTGAGTACAATTAAAAAGCAAGTGACTTAAAGAGCAACGTGACAATTATTGATGGTTATTTTGTGATATTAAGAGCAAAGTGATAGTTATTGATGGTTATTATGTGACATTAAGGAGTTATTCCATACAAAACCTTAAAATGTTGAATCTCTTTAATTCCAATCAAACAATATCTAATCTATTATACAAACTATAACAATAATAAAACTCCAAGTCTCATAACAATATAAGGGAGATGTAAGATGATCAACAACTTTATGTTCTCAATGTTCTCCAAATTGCTTTGCTGCAATACTTATTACAGTTATTTGGACCTTTTGGAACGGAAAAAACAGAAGAATTCAGAGAATTTTGATAAGATTGTTACACAATCTTACTTTTGGATCGTTAATAGGAGTAAAAAGTGTAAGATAAACTTAGTTGGTTTGTTGTACAATCCTTATCTTTCAATTACTTCTTTGTAATATGTTTCATTAGCATCTTGCTAGTTGTTAAATAACATATTTCTGCCATTCTAAAATAAAGCTCTTGGGCAATCGAATCTGTTTCCAAAGAAAACACTCGACAAACAAAAAAGAGAAAAAGACAATATCTGCTCGTCGAATAAGATATTTGAAGTTGTTTATGGTCTCATTAGCCCTTGCAAAGCTTCCCCAAACGACGGGAACTACAATTTGGTAAAACTCAACATTGGTATTGTCAAGCTTCGAACATAGGGTTTCTAAGATTCATATTCGATTTACTTAACTAGTTCAAGACAAAATATTAGAATTTTAAAAAAAATAATAAATAATAACAGTCTTATCAAAAAAACGATCCAACTGTGATCATGATCGATTTATTTAGATGGGATTAGTATAATCCTAATCACGGTTTTAACAATATTGATATAATCTAGAAAAATAAAAATATCTGTTGATCTAGCGACTTGTTGTTGTGGGTGTTGGTTATTGTTTAATTAAGATTTCAATATTCACAGAAATACTTTATAACGTTTATAAAAGTATTATGGCCACCTTTCTCTTTAAGACGACATTTTACTACATCGAAACCCTAAAACAATGTTGACTAAATCATGTGTAAGAAAGTTTAGGTATTTTGGAAACATTTCATACGATTGGTTGTTATTAAACAACAACATTAATCTTTCATTTTTTGTTTGCTGGAGATTAGGTATGTTTGTTCTCACAAACACTTTCTATATATGGTTGTCTAAGAGTCGTGTAAGTGAGGTTACACTACTAGTTAGTGCTTTTTTTCCCGATAATTTTACGGGCGAATTTACCAATAGAATATTGATGGAACAATGACAAAAAAACCAAAATCTTAATTCTGCGATGGAAAGTGATGAATTTTCAAGCCGTCAAAAATCTGTCGATAAATTCAGTCGCTATTCTGTAGGATATATGTTTAATATCATTTAAATTAATTATTATTATATTTTTACAAGTAAGAAATTGTTTCATAAAAAGAATTTTCCAAATATTACTTATAAAATACAAATTTAAAAAAAAATCTTACACATTAGTAAGTATGTTGCCTTGATCATTCTTTGGAATTGGCTTACTCACGTTTAATACTATTTAAATGTATGATTATTACTACTAGACGGATTTCCATATACATTTGGCTGCTTATTTTTTCTATCCCGTCGGCATGCATATGTAGGTATTTGTATATATCTTTATGTATATATGTGTATTTAATTATTTATATAGCAATAAAAAAGTGTGTGTATATGTATAAATTCAGATGGTGTATTTGTATACATGTATATATGTATAGGTTCACATGGTGTATACACATACATATACACACACACATATATACATACACATACATATACATATACACACATACACATACACATATATACATACATGTATACATGTACATACACATAGACACATACAAATACACATACACATCCACATACACATACATACACATACATATATACATATACACATACATATGTAAATTATATATATATATATATATATATATATATATATATATATATATATATATATATATATATATATATATATATATATATATATATATATATATATATATATATATATATATATATACAAACACACATATACATATGCACATACATACATACACACATGCACATTATTACTATTATTACTTATATTTTGTTTTGCAATTTTTACTATTATTATTATTATTATTATTATTATTATTATTATTATTATTATTACCTACACATACATACACATACACATACAACTATTTTGTAATTTTTCTATTTCAATAGTCAAACATTGTGCATGTGTGTTTGTGTATGTGTTTGGGTTATGATGGTTCACATGCTATTCTAATAAGTTGCAAAAAAATACGAAGAAAAGAAACTGCCGTTTGGCTCTTGAAATAAGAAATATACAATGGCTTTGTTTGGTAGATTATAATATGCATATGTTAGAGAGTTGGTTGAGAAGTATGGAGATGATCCAATTCAACATACATTTGATGATCCTAAGTTGTGGACTCAAGCATATTTGCGGCTATGTAAGCAGGGAGGGAGAAGAAATGGTCCTATCTATAGGATATGATCCTTAAATCTTCATTTTGTGGTGTCGGGGAAATATTCTTCTAGGTTTGCCTCGTCCTCAGACTATGCACAATCGCAAAAGATATATTTTTTTAGTAAATGCATTATGTTTTATAAAGAAAAAACAAAATATGTTGCTATTATGGATAGTAAATTTAATTATGTTGTTATTGTGGATGGAAATTAAATTATGTTGCTATTATGGATAGTAAGGTAAAATACAATGCTAGTATGGATTGTAAATGTAAAGTACAATGTTACCATGAATAAAAAGTAAAGTATGTTTTTATTATAGATAGTAAAAGTAAGGTACATTGCTAATATGGATGAAAAATAAAGTATGTTGTTATTATGGAAATTAAATGTAAAGTACATTGCTATTTTTGTTGAAAATTAAAGTTATGTTGCTATTATGGATAGTAATGGAAATTACATTGCTATTATGGAGGACTACTAAAGTATGTTGCTATTATGGATTGTAAATGTAAAGTACAAGGCTATAATTGATAAAAAGTAAAGTATGTTACTATTATAGATAGTAAAAGTAACTTAGATTGTATCTATGGATGAAGAATAAAGTATGTTGTTATTATGGATATTAAAGGTAAACTACATTGCTATTATGGTTGAAAAGTAAAATATGTTGCTATATGTATAGTAAGAATAAAGTACACATTGCTATTATGGATGAAAATTAAAGTATGTTGCTATTTTGGATAATAAGGAAAAGTACATTGATATTATGGATTGTAAATGTAAAGTGCAATGTTAGAAAGAATTAAAAAGAAAGTATGTTGCTATTATGGACAGTAAAGTAAGGTACATTGCTAAGATAGATGAAAATAAAATATGCTGCTATGATGGAATTTAAATGTAAAGTACAATGCTATAAAGGATCAAGAGTAAAGTATGGTGTTTTATGTAAAAAAACGTAAAATTGATTTCTATAATGGATAAAAAGTAAAATATGTAGTTATAATGAAGTAAAGTACATTGATATTTAGAATTTATTTTAGTGAAGTAGATTTACTAACTATATATGTTTGTTTAAACATTTTTTAGGTATTAAAGTTGCGAGAAAAAGTTCAAAGCTTGGAAAAAACAATCCTGGAAAATCAACATAGGCAAAAAGATATTCAAAGTGAGATGCAAAAAATCCAATGTCAGATGGATTTGCAAATGCAACAAATGGAAGCTTAATTACATATACAAATACAAGCTCAAATTGAACAACAAAAGTTTAGCCTTTATGAAATAATTCACCCCACCTGGTAATTCAGCAAATAATTATTAGTTTTATGTTTCTAAAAATTTATTTAAATTGTAAACACTTAGTTAAACATTTGTAAATGTATTTGACATTTTTAATGTATTAGACAATATTTATCGTTGTGTGATTAGTTGTGGTTGAACATGATTATCATTTTAGGTTTAATGTATTGAGTTTTTTCTAGAACTCGTTTTGGATTTTTTTTACTAGTATTAAAAAAATCATTTAGTGACAGAAATGTCTGCCACAAAAAATTGAAATAGTCCATCAAAAATTTGTAGGAAAAAGTCAAATTCGGTCAACAAATTTTTCGATGGATTAGTGACACACTTACCCGTCATTAAATATGTCAGTATACGTCATGACTTCCGTCGAAATCTGTCACAAAAGATTACCCACGAGGCTTTTTCCGAAAAAAATTCTGTCGGTAAAGCCACTTCGCGATGGAAATGACTTTTTTTTTCTAGTAGTGTTATCTAGGGATGTGCAAATGGTCCTCGGAATCGAGCCCAAGCCCAAGAACCGAGGAACCGGACCCGAGAACAGGAACCGACAATGTTACTCGGTCGGTACTTGGTCTGTATATGTGGCTTAATTCGGTCTTGGTCCTTCTTGGTCTTGAACCTTCGGTATTGTCGGGTTATCGGGTATGGAACCGACCGAAAGTTTAATAGACATTAAGATTATGTAGCGTTTTGAATGTAGGTCTATGAATTTTTACGCTTGGTCCTGCTCAGGTAAAACCCGACCAAACCTGAACCCGAACCCAAGACCAAGTCCCACAATTTGGTCAGTCCTCGGTTCCATTGAATGTTTTCCCTCGGTCTCGGTCTGACTCGGGTTCGGTCCGGGTCGGGTCGGTCCCAGGACCACGCTCACCCCTAGTGTTATGAGTAAGGCACCAATGTTATTTCTTCGGTGCTTAATCTAGACAAAATGATAATATCGATTTAGCAAGGTGTAGTGTAATAAGACATTATCCCTTAATCTATTTGTTCGTTTAAGTTAGCCGAACAAACGAACGAACACGAACGGATAATCGAACGAGTTTTCTTGTTCATGTTCGTTCGTTTAATAAATTATCTTGTTCATGTTCGTTCGTTTATGTTCATGAACATGCTAAACGAACATAAACGAACAAAGATAAACAAACACAATTGGACATATATATTAACATAAACAAACATATAATATTGTAATGTAATCAAACACAATTGAAGGTATATGAATATAAAAAAACTTAAATAAACAAACATAAACGAACAAAATAAACGAACGTTCACGAACATAATTGAACGAACGAGATCATTGTTCATGTTCGTTTGTTTAATTAAACGAACGAGAATTTGTGTTCGTGTTCGTTCATTTATTAAATAAATGAACATAAACGAACTTCCCCCCGAACAGTTCACGAACAATTTACTGAGCGTTCAGTTCGTTTACAGCTCTAGTTAAAATTAACGAGTGTAGTTAAAATTAATTAATATTACAAAATTTTATGCTCGTTCGCGCACGTTACCTCTATGGAAAAGAAAAACCACCTTAGCATTTCATCATTAATATCAAGAAAGAATCATTTTACCACCATGTCTTCTTGTTTCACTTTTTTTAAGAACCCTACGATCACTATCTTTTATTTTATTCCTTCAACAACATCATACATAATTATAGTGTCAAATTAAACCAAAATCTTAATTTGAATCCTGAAGTTGCCATCAAAATTCGAATCTTGTAATACCCAACCTACTTTTGATGAAATGGGCAATTGGGTTCAATAATTTCATTCTTACGTGGTTGGCATATAAGGGAATGGCATTGAACACCATTAGTTCGATTTTAGATTTGATTTAAAAATAACTTATGATTACTACTTAAATATCATGTGATCAACAAAGATCATTTGTTTCATAAATAAAATAAAAAATCTTAAAGCTGAATTCATATTTCAAAACCCTAAACTGAAGAACTTGGGTCCTAGCTTCTAAAATTACTAGGCGTATTCCCGCGCGTTGCACAGGAGTAAATTTATATAGTAAAAATATATTGACCGATCAAATATAAATATAAACACTTTAGATCTAATCAAAATACGCAAAATTAAAAATAAATCAATCATATACATATGTAATAATAATAATTTTTCATCCAAACATTGAAAAAATATATAGTCACATTTTTGGATCTTTTTCCGTTAGACTCGTATGTGTAAATAATACTTCAATAATATTAATAAAAATAATATCATATTTTTTTAAATACAAACTTTTTAACTGATACAATGTATTAAAATATATGAATATGTTTCTATTAAACTTATTATTTAAAAAATATTTTCAAATTAGTTTTGAATCATTTATTCACATTCATTAAAAAAGAAGTTACTTTTATTAGAAATTGTTATCTTTTCATTTCTTCCTCTAGTAAAATTTTTCCATAAAAACTTTAAAACCCTAGTAAGGAGTCAAACAAAAACAATATGAATTTGAAATTTGAAATTTGAAATATGATGCAAGTTTATTAAAAAATTAAATATTATCATAACTTTTAGTGTTTTTATTAAAAAAGCAAGCATTGTTTGCTTTCGGTCTATTTATTAGCCTGCTATATTATTTTTAGAAAATATATTATTAAATAGTAATCAAGTTTCACTTTTGTCAATCTTATCATCTAATTTTTTTAAAGTATCTACCATAAAGTTCCATTTTTTATTGTATTTATGTCAAAAATCTGAAATTTTAAATCTTTAGCAACTGACTTGATAACATCCTCACAAATTTATATTAATTTTCTTATCAAATAATGTAAATCTAAAAGTATGGATATGTAGGGGTAGAACTAAGCATGCAGCAGGTCTCTTGCCTTGCGAATTGTAATTTGTTTTAGCTTATTTATCTTCCTCATTTCTATTTTAGTATAAATAAATAAGCATCTGTAAAGTAAATAGTGTGTGTTATCAAGTCATATTTTCCTCCATCTTATTTTACAAACTATAGCAACATAAGCTACCTATGTGAACTATAGATATCTTTATATTAACCAATGTACCATGAATAACAGTTAAGTACCATAAGTTCAAAAACCTATAGGTTGTAGCTTTTAATTATTTAAGAGGTTAAGAGATTTAGTATTAGAATAAATTAATGGAGTAGGTAAAAGTAGGAAGTTGAAAAGTTGAATCTTTCAAATACATATGGTTCAATATGGATATATCTTGAAATTAATGTAATAAAATTTGTTAATTGTATTGAATATTTATATTAATATTACAACTCTTAAAATTTCTAATAACAGTTATATAACATTAAACAACTATAACCCAAAAGTCTTTTTAGTTATAGTAGTTAATTGATATTTATGAGAATCAATTAAATAAGATTGAAATATTTAAAGTTGGTTTAACCAATAATAACGTCTATATCAAAAATTTATATCAACCATGTCCAAACACTTGAAACACATGAACGTAATAAAAATTAGTAAATTGCATTAAAATTTTATTTAAATACTATAACTCTCCAAATTCCATGTAAGACTTATATATATCATTATACCATTATAACTCAAAATGTTTTTTTTACTTATCACACTTAATATATGTTTATAAGACTTAATTTAATTTACTTAATTGATTTAAGTCATTTCTTTAATTGAAGTAGCACATGCAATTGCTACAAAAAATCTTTACACTTTCGTCAATATCTAATATTTCACTCTTTTCTTTTTAGACGACTTATTTTATATGTTAACATTACAAATTCATCTAACAAAGTCGCAAACATTTAAACTTTATTAAAAAATTATATAAAATGTGATAAAAATATTAACAAATACATATGGTTTCGTTTGATGGCTTTCTATAGCGATTTATCTAAAAGTAATTAAAATGAATGACAAAACTTACAATATTAACAACAAAATTATGGGATCAATTGTGATGATATATTATTAAAGAAATAATACAACAAAATCAATTAACTTGTAATGCAAAACATCACCATATTTTACATCAAATGAATAGTTTTATCGTTTAAACATTTGATAGAGCTAAAGATCGTATCACTCTACATATTTCATAATAAACTTTTTTTTCACACATTATACGGTTACAAACTCCTACATATCACCCACTCTACATAGAAATTGGAAATATAAAAAAAACAAATGAGACTAACTAAGCATGAAAAATATATGTTTATAAGACTTAATATATGTTTATAAGACTTAATTTAATTTACTTAATTGATTTAAGTCATTTCTTTAATTGAAGTAGCACATGCAATTGCTACAAAAAATCTTTACACTTTCGTCAATATCTAATATTTCACTCTTTTCTTTTTAGACGACTTATTTTATATGTTAACATTACAAATTCATCTAACAAAGTCGCAAACATTTAAACTTTATTAAAAAATTATATAAAATGTGATAAAAATATTAACAAATACATATGGTTTCGTTTGATGGCTTTCTATAGCGATTTATCTAAAAATAATTAAAATGAATGACAAAACTTACAATATTAACAACAAAATTATGGGATCAATTGTGATGATATATTATTAAAGAAATAATACAACAAAATCAATTAACTTGTAATGCAAAACATCACCATATTTTACATCAAATGAATAGTTTTATTGTTTAAACATTTGATAGAGCTAAAGATCGTATCACTCTACATATTTCATAATAACCTTTTTTTTCACACATTATACGGTTACAAACTCCTACATATCACCCACTCTACATAGAAATTGGAAATATAAAAAAAACAAATGAGACTAACTAAGCATGAAAAATAATATTCTTACTCATATTTGAAATACTCAAATTCTCTAAGCATATTAACTTGCTTCATTTCATCAATGCAGATTCTTCAAAAGTGGTAGTGAGACATTCGTAGAGACGCATCGCCATGCTTTAAACCAATCAAACAGTTCGACCATTCAAATATTTGATATAGCCAAAGAAGATCATATCTCCTGATATATTTCATCGTTGAACTTTTTCTTTTAGACATGAGATGATTATGAACTTGTACTAAATTTCCATGCACGCTACAAAAAGAGATTGTAAAGAGAAGAAAAGAAAAGAAAATGAATTAAGAGTAACTAAGCATGAAAAATGATGTTCTTATATAGCCAAAATATATCATTTAATCAAATCATTAAGTAGAATAAGTTGAAGAGTTGAAGGAGTTTCAAATGAATATGGTGCAAGATAAAAACATATCTTTAACCACATTCATTTTATCTTTAACCATATTCATTTTGATGGCCTCTATTATAAGAGTTATATAAATATAAATATAAATATAAATATAGATATAGATAGATATAGATTTACTATTAATTAATGGAAATCATAAATCTTCCATTTTCAACTCCTACCAATTTGACAATCACAACTCTGATATACAAGTATAGTATTTACACAAGAACTACAAATCCATATAGCTAATGATGATGATGATGCTATACTATCTGTTTTCTTTCTTCTTCTTGATAATGATGAATATTCAGATTTCAGAATTGTGTTTGCATTAAACATTATCAGGCCAAAACTCCCTAAAGAAAGCACGTTGGAATTCATTTTCTTGTAACCTCTTCTCGATTTCTTGAGCTTTCTTCATCTTCTTTGCCATCTTTGCTTTACTTTTCTTTGATAACTGAAATCAACATTTGGGGTAAACATCAGTCGGCAGTCACTAACAAAAACAAAACTACAGAAAATTTTTGAATTTGAATACTTAAAAACAAAAGGGCAACTTACTTTATCATTAGTCTTATCAGAAGCCAAGTTTTTTGGACCCCCTGTGTTCTGTTGTTTCTTTATCTCTGGTGCACCCAACCCTCGTTTGTTCTTCTTTAAAAATGCCTGCACAGGCTCCAACCTTCCCTGTTTAAAGAAAGAATGATTAGTTGTTTCACAATGAAACAGCTGCATCTGACCAATCATAATTGAACAAAAGCTTGATGTGTAACATTGAAAAGGTGCACAATTGCAAGATTTAACATTAAATCTACTTAGAAAGTCACACTAGGGTTTCGGAATACGGAAACTTACTTGTTCAGAAATACCAAGGCCGGTTCCTTCTTTCCAACCGTGTTTTTTCAGCAGCTTTATGAAAAAATAAACGAACATATAATTAGTAACTAGGAATTTAGCAATTGTGTGTGAACGGAGATGGGAGGGAAAGTATATATAGAGAAACATCAAAGATAATTTCACCTGAAAACCAATATTAGAGGAGGAAATGGGCGTTGCGGTAGATGAACCCTCCGAATTCGACATTCCTCTATGAGTTCTCCGGCAAAGTTTCCACCAGTTGGCTGAGTTTTGCGATCTTTCGATACTCCGGCGCAAGACCACCACCTGCGGTGAAATTCGATTTCTCGATTTGATAAGACCTATACAATGCCGATGAAATTGGGGGAAAAGAAATCGGCCCAACACAGTATTGACCGGTTCGGTTGCGGTTTAGTAGACCGCCGTTAAAAAAAAAAAAAAAACAACTCAAATACTCATTTATTTATTAATTTTCTTATTATGTTATTTATACTCAACAACTCAACCAATCTCGTATGGTTAATGATAGGGTTCGGGGCAATAGTAAACTTTACTTTTATTGGTGTTGGAAAAGGCATCCAAGAAGAGGGATAGAATCGAATTCGTTAGAGGGGCTGTGTAATAAAATAGGGATCGTCGACTTAAGCTGTGTTTAGGACTCGTGGATCTGGAAGGGCAGTCCATCGGGAACCTTCTCGGTTAGTTCTTTGCATTTGCTTACGATGGAAGCTAGGGGAGAAGAGGCTCTTAATAATTTTAAGGATAATATAATAAAGTTTTAAAAATTTATAACAAGCATCGTTCAATTTTTATTTGTACACATTACATCATCAAAGTATACATTTTGTACACATTGCATCATCAAAGTTATCCGTTTGTTCACATTTAACATTTGATCCATCGGCATTAGCAGGTCATATTTATCTGTTAGGAAATAAAAAAAAGGAACAATGATTTAGAAGGGTAACAAAGTTTCAAAAGTGAACAAAAAACAACATTCAACTTTCATTTGTACACATTACACCATCAAAATATACATTTTGTACACATTATACCAACTATGTTTTCTATTTGTACACATTTGACATTTGGTCCACCGATATTAATAACTTGCTAGTTAACATTGTTAATGTATAGATTTGTATAATTTGTAGCCCACTTAGTGGTTAGCCCATTGCTCAGGCCCTTTTGGCATCTCCTTGTATATATGTAACGTGTTTTGTATTTTGTGCAATCAAGGAAAATCATTCATCAATATGGTATCAGAGCCAATCTGATTTCTCTCCCTAAAATCTCTCCCCAATCACCTCTCCTTCCCGATCTCGATCACTTTCTCCCTTCCAGCGTTGCCCTAGCCGTCGGCGCCGTCTTCCTTTGAACTCCTGTCCGACTCCTCCTTCTCCTTCTTCTCATCGATCATGGTTGCTGCTAGACCCAATCAAGCAACACCACACAAAGCCTTTACCGTTGCCAACATCAAAGCTCGCGTCCCCATCCTCCTGGATCTCGAGAGGCACAACTACGACATATGGCGTGAGTTTTTCACCACACACAGCCTACGACACCTTGGATCATATTGATGCCTCTCATGATGATCCTCAACCGCGTCCCACCGATCCCGAATGGAAGAAGGTGGATGCTGCGGTCAAGACATGGATCTACATGACCCTCTCTTAAAACCTCATCAACACCGTACTCAAGACCAATGTCTCTGCCCGTCAACTATGGATCAACATTGAGAAACTGTTCCGGGACAACAAAGATTCACGTATCATGCAACTTGATAGTGAAATCCGATCCATGACAATGGGGGACCTCTCCGTCCACGCGTACTGTACCAAGATCCAAAACATTGCGGATCTTCTCGAGAACTTGGATGCTAACTCCAAGATTTCGGACAAACACCTCGTCGTCTACACTATCAATGGCATCTCTCCTCGGTTTGACAACATTGTGGCTATCCTCCGACACCGGAATCCGTTTCCCACCTTTTCGGAGACCCACTCTATTCTTGCACTTGAAGAATCCCGGTTTAATAACCCGCGGTCAACTACTTCTACACCCACTCATTCCGATAATGCCTCTTCCCCCACGGTTCTTCACACCGACAACAACCGGCGATACGACCGCCGGAATGATTCTCGGAATAACCGCCGGCGGCCTCACCAAACCGGACCCAATACCCGTCCTCAATAACCTCAAACCGGCTCCAATCCTCATTCTCAGCAGCAACAGTACCGCCCCGCTTCTCCATCGGTACCCGCTCCGGCCCAGCAGCATGGTTGGGTCTACTTCGGTCCAACCGGCCCAGCGGTTCCTCCCCCTCCTTGGGCCAATCCTACCAGCCGACCCACCTGGCCCAATAGCATTCTCGGACCACGCCCACTCGCCTGCAAGCCCATGCCGCTGCTGCCACCGCCGTTCCATCTAGCAACGCCAACTCATCGACCGCTATTCCTCCACCGTGGGACTCGTTCGGTTCTCAACAGCCAACCACACTCCCACAAATGTTCTCTTCTATGTCTCTACAAGAACCGGCTTCTAATGAATGGGTCATGGACACGGGAGCCACCGACCACGTGCACGCCAACGAAGGTATACTCGATAAACCTAGTCATAATCATTATTATCATTCTATTTTAGTTGGTAATGGGTTCTATATTCCTGTGACTAAGACCGGACACTCACATTTTCCCATAAATAACCCCCATCGTTCCCTTTATCTCCACAATGTCCTCATCACCCCAAAAATAATTAAGAACCTCATCTCCGTTCGTAAATTTACCCGTCAAAACAAATGTTCCATTGAATTTGATGAATTCGGTTTTATTGTCAACGATTATAGGACCAAACAACCCTTGATTCGATGTGACAGTGATGGCCCGCTCTACCCGGTTCTTCCTTCAACACCCCAAGTTCACCTATCCGCAAGTCGCTCCATTTGGCACCAACGACTTGGACACCCCGGAAATAAAGCCTTGCAGTCTTTGATTCCGAATAAATTTATTTCATGTAACAAAAACAATGTTGATGTTATTTGTCATTCATGCCAACTTGGCAAACATGTTAGACTTCCGTTTGATGTATCTTCTACTTGTGTTTCAAACATGTTTGATATTATTCACTCCGATGTATGGACATCTCTGTTATGAGTGTTAGTAGCATGCGTTATTATGTCCTTTTCTTAGATCACTATACTCATTACCTTTGGGTTTTTCCGCTTAAACAAAAATCCGATGTCTTCTCAAAATTTGTTCTTTTTGCCACATACATTCAAAACCAATTTAATAAAACCATAAAAGCCCTTCAATGTGACAATGGCATGGAATATAATAACAAACAATTTCATGACTATTTTGCTCAACATGGCATCCAATTCCGCTTCTCGTGCCCATATACATCCCAACAAAACGGTAAATCCGAACGCATGCTCCGCATAATAAACAACTCAATCCGCTCTCTTCTTTTTCAAGCTCACATTCCACCTACATATTGGGTGGAAGCTCTTCACATGGCCACTCACCTCCTAAACATAGTTCCTTCCACCACCATTGCCAATGACACACCTCACCACCGCCTCTTCCGCACTAAACCCACATACGACCATCTTCGCGTATTTGGGTCATTATGCTTCCCGCATCTTTCCACCAACAACAAACTCGAGCCACGCACCACCCCGTGTGTTTTCTTAGGGTACCCATCTGACCATCACGAGTATCGATGTCTCGACCTCTCCTCTCATAAAATCATAATCTCCCGACACGTTACTTTTGACGAAACCACCTTCCCATTTAAATCCGTTATACCGAATGAACACCCATCATACAACTTTGTCGATGATATCGACTCTTACACCCGACCTTACCCACCTTCGGCCCACAACCCGCCTCACACAACCCCCACAAACGACACCAATGCTACTCCTCCCACCCCCACGTCGGATCATACCGACCACGTGGACCGCACCTCGACCTCACCTCCTATCTCTGAAACCACGTCCACTCACACACCGCCACCCTCGGAATCTCCACCCGAACCCCTTCCTCCTATTCCTCCTCATCCTATGACAACCCGCTCTCGAATCGGGATTGTCAAACCTATACAACGCCTCAACCTTCATGTCACCAATCTATCCCCCCTCCCCCGGTCTCACTTACAGGCATTACAGGACCCAAACTGGCTAAAAGCAATGAATGATGAACATAATGCTCTTATGACTAACGGTACTTGGTAGCTTGTTCCAAGACCCCCCCCCCCCCCGGTTCAATATTATGCGCTCCATGTGGCTCTTTCGCCACAAGTTTCATGCAGATGGCAGTCTTTCTCGCTACAAAACGAGACTCGTTGCTAATGGTCGTAGTCAACAAGAAGGGGTAGATTGTGATGAAACATTTAGTCCGGTTGTCAAACTGGCTACCATTCGCACGGTTCTCAGCATTGTCGTCTCTCGACAATGGCCCATTCATCAGCTTGATGTGAAAAACGCCTTCCTGCACGGTCAACTCCAAAAAACTGTGTACATGCATCAACCCCCCGGCTTCCGTGATGCACAGTTTCCCGACCATGTCTGTCTCCTCAAGAAGTCTCTTTACGGTCTCAAACAAGCACCATGGGCATGGTGCCATCGGTTCGCGCAACATGCCACTACCATCGGTTTTCGGCAAAGTCGTACCGACACCTCACTCTTCATTCTTCACACGTCGACCGCGACAGCTTTTCTTCTCCTATATGTTGATGATATTGTCCTGACAGCTTCTACAACCACACTCCTCCGACATATCATCACTCAGCTTAGTCATGAATTCGCAATGACTGACCTTGGTGTATTGAATTATTTTCTGGGCATATCTGCTACTCGATCATCCACCGGCTTATTTCTCTCTCAACAAAAATATGCCACAGAAATCCTAGAGCGTGCCAACATGCTAAACTGCAACCCGTGTCGCACACTAGCGGAACCAGTTCACAAACTTGATTCCACGGGAAAACCGATTACCGACCCATCTCTCTATCGGAGCCTAACCGGTGCTCTCCAGTACCTACCCTTCACCAGGCCCGATATCGCTTTCGTGGTTCAACAAATCTTCCTTTACATGCATGATCCCCGGGAACAAGATTTACATGCTCTCAAGCGTATTCTACGCTACCTACGGGGTACTCTTGATCACGGCTTGCACATATACGCCTCCCCGACATCAGAATTGATTGCTTACTCGGATGCCGATTGGGGGGATGCCCCACAACACGCCGCTCTACATCTGGGTATTGTGTTTTCCTCGGAGACAACCTTCTATCATGGTCATCTAAACGTCAAACGGTCGTCTCCAGATCAAGTGCCGAAGCCGAATACCGGGGCGTCGCAAATGCGGTTGCCAAAACGAGTTGGATCCGCAATCTCCTGTGCGAACTACACTGCCCCACCAACAAGGCAACTATTGTCTACTGTGACAACATCAATGCCGTCTATATGTCGGCCAACCTGATCCACCACCAACGCACGAAACACATAGAAATTGATATTCATTTTGTTCGTGATCAGGTTTCTCGGGGCCAAGTTCGTGTTCTTCATGTTCCATCAAGCGCCCAATATGCCGACATCTTCACCGAAGGCCTATCCACATCCCTTTTCAACGATTTTCGGTCCAGTTTAAACGTCCGATCTCCTCTCCCGTTAAAACTGCGGGGGGATGTTAATGTATAGATTTGTATAAATTGTAGCTGACTTAGTGTTTAGCCCATTGCTCAGGCCCTTTTGGCATCTCCTTGTATATATGTAACATGTTTTGTATTTTGTCCAATCAAGGAAAATCATTCCTCAATAAGCATTATTCCAAGATGATGCTCGGTTTCTAACTTGAATGAAATAGCGGACCATTCTAGAGTCAGTTGTTCCATCATAACCTTGTCCTCTTAGTTGTTTCATGTCGAATCCATGTTGAGCAAATAAAGAGTCTATGGAAGATTTAAGAGATTTTGAAGATGTGTTGTTTACGTTAACAATACCTACAAATCTCTCCTTAACAAGGCCAACTCTATCAACATATCGCAAAATCATAGTTATTTGTTCTTTCTTTGATACATTACTAGACTCATCAACTAATAACGTGAATACACAGTCACCAATTTCTTTAAAGACGACTTTGAATATTTCCTGTGAAAAAGATTAAGTTATATCTTTTTGAATCTTTGGCGCAACCAGTTGATTATTCCCCCAAAGCATTTTCTAATGTAACTATCTGGACATCCTCACCAAATTTTTGAACTAGTTTTTGTGTTTCAAAGAATTGTCCTCTATGCAAAAGAAAATGGTAATGGGCCATTAAGTAGACGTCTACACACCTCAACGGAAGCGTTTAATTGGATAGAGTTCTATTTCCTTGCACTTTCACTTTGCTTATGAAACGAAACATAAACGGATTGATGTTGTTTCACTAGATTTTCACATTTTAAGACTCTGTTATGAAAACTATTAACCGCGCCGACATGAACCGGAGATCTCTACGTTTTGTTCCGACCATTAAATCCCTTGGTGGCAAATGCATCATTACCGGCTTGTCTAATATGATCTCTAAATAAATAACAACATAAACAAAATGCTTTATTCGTCTTTACATTGTACTCTAGTCAAACACCATATTGAACAAATCATGTACGAATAAAACGTCTTAGCTTCTTCCCAATTTGTGTTTTGGGAATTTATGGCCACGTAGTTGACAAGGTCTTTTAGTCAATAACAACCGTCCTTTTCATCTCTTTGATTAACATTTTAACTCAATATTCTTTGTCTTTTGAAGGGATACGAAGGAAGATTAATCAAAACAACTACATTAGTTGACGTTGTAAAATTAGATGTACGTTGAGGACCTTGAACTGAATTACCAATAGTGAGTTGTTAATGTTGATGAAAAGGGTGTTTTCCTTTTGAGGTGTCTTTCCATTTTTTCCAGCAAACATCAAAGTCCACACAAAACAATAACAATTATTCAATTAACAAACTAATTAATTATCTTAAGAAAATTTGGCATTGTATAAGCTATATAATTAAACATGCCACAAATCAACGTATTAAAAACACAACATGACCATTTCTAGATAAGTTCATCGCTTCCAAGTTCTTTTATTTGCATTTAACAACAATTTGAATTCTTTATTAGGGATTGTTTATTGCTATTTTTGTTTAAATGTTGGGAGAATCTTTGGCAATTTATGTAGATGCCAATTTGTAATTTCTATATGATAAGAAATAAATTATAATAAAGAAAATAAATTGTGTATTGATTTGTGTACATGATTCATTTGCCTGATTTATAAATAAAGAAGAAACAAAGAATTTCATTGCATATAATGTCAACCAAACACGGCAAATTTAAATTCCTTTAGATTCCAATTCCTTTTACATCCTATTCATTCTAAAAGCATCAAATTAACCTAACGCCCCTTATTTGGTTGGATGGAATCATGGTATGGGAACGTAGGAATAGAATACACAAAATAACAAAATTAAATTCAACTCACTAAGTAGAAACTCGATCCCCCACTTGACTTAGCTCTTATAGCTATTGTTGATCAATTTAGTGTTAAAGGTGACGAGCAATTGAGTCAAATTAAAGAGCTTCACCAACAAGTTCACATGCAGATTGAGAAGCATAATAACAGTATGCAAATCTTGCAATTAAACATCGCAAGCGATTTGTTTATCATGAATGTGATCATGTATGGATTCATCTGAGGCAATAAAGGCTTCTGAATAGACGATTTAGCAAGCTCCAACCAAGGGTTGATGGGTCTTTTATGTTTTGAAGAAGATCATCGACAATGCATACAATATTAAGTTTTTGAGTCATTACAATGTGTCGGTTATGTAAAGCAGACTTGTAACCTTTCAGTAGAGATTATGATAATGAAACATACTTAAGATCGAGTCATTTTGAAGAGGGGAGGATAATGCAAGGTTACACGTGTTAATACGTGATTTGATGATGTCAGCACTAGTAGGAATTGAAGTGTGATGACATCATCTTCAAATATGTTGAAGTGATGTTATTGTTAGTGTATCTTACATTGGTGCGACACGGTCTTATAAGTTTGTATATATGTTGGAGTATCTCTCTCTCCCAAAGGGCTCTTTTGGAGAGACACTATTGGGCACTACATATATTTACATGGAATCAGAGCCGGAGTCTCGCACCCCTGTAACCTCATCGAGCTTACGTCTCTGAGGGGGAGTGTTAGTGTATCTTACATTGGTGCGACACGGTCTTATAAGTTTGTATATATGTTGGAGTATCCCTCTCTCCACAATGGCTCTTTTGGAGAGACACTCTTGGGCTCCACATATATTTACAGTTATAGTCTCGAAATTGGAAGAAACTTGCACAGGATATGCATAACTTCCATATTATAAAAAATTATAACTTTACAATGATGTCTAACATTTTCCAGCTATGAGGAGAGTTTAGGGGCCTAAAATGGTGTTTTCGTTTTTGCAATTGTGGGAACTTTATCATATTTTGTCAAATTATATAATCAATTTGGGATCATATCCTAATCAATTTTGAATTGCTAGAATTATGGAAAGAATCCATTTTCTTCTCCTTTAAATATTTTCTTTTTCCTTAGTTTTTGGGATAGTTGATTTTGTTTTTTATTTATATTTTTGTTCTTTGTGTTTGAGTTGGCTGTAATCGGTCATTCAAAACGAACCTAGCTATGATATCAAATTAAGCAGAGACGATCGGATTAAATAATCAATTACAATCAACATGAACACAAAGAACGAAAAGATAATTCCAAAACGTATTCTTATTTGATGTATAAAAACAAAGTAAAACGAAGTATTTAAAGAAGTATAATATATGCTCCTTCCATAATTATAGCAATTCAAAATGGATTAGGAGATATTCTCATTCCAATTTTCTAAACTAACCAAGAATAATAAAATTTCCAAAATGACGCAAAAAAGAACGCCATTTTGGTCCCCTAAGTAGTCCCCAATGACCGAAAAACATCATATGTCATGATGAAGCTATGTGTGTTGTTAATCGGACCGTTTTGCATAACCTACGTGAATATCGTTCAATTACGAGACTATGCTATTATTTTAGCAGATTTGATGATGATATCATCATACTTTCATTCTTACTAAGACGAACATCATCATGTCATGCATTAATACATACCCCTACAGCAGTATACTCGAACAAAAAATCGGTTTAATATCTATACTTTCGTATATCTATATTTTATTTGATTTAATGAATTTAACTTGATTTAAAATATCAACTTAAAACAAAATAAAGAAAAAGTATTGCAAATTATATATTAATAAAAGGGTAAATTTCATAAAAGTTATTAAGTTTACATAAAATCTCTATTTTGACACTATACTTTTTTTTTGACAATTAAGTCACTAATTTTTTTAATTTGTTGCAATTTTGACCATTTGACCGATCAACCCAGTTGGCGTTGCTAGCTGACGTAATATGGCAATGTGTTAGTCTTTAATGATGTGACATTAAGATGGCGCTGACATGACCATAGTTTCTTTGAAAAGTAATATTTAAAACAATAATTATATGTGATAGAAGATTTTATTTAGTTTTTTAAGGATACAAATATAGTGTTTTGAAATTAGGATGATATACGCTAATTGTATATAGTACATAATGATAATTATAGAAAGAAATCCAAAGCATGATTTTAAAACTGATTTGAAAGTAAGATGATACGTTGATTGTATATATTATACACTATCTACTGATAATTATGTTAAAAGTGTGAAATATATGTTGAATAGAAATGATAAGTATGGCTTATATATGAGTGAATTTGTTACTTGGGTTATTATTTGTCTTCATAGTTATATAAGTAAAAATAAAAGAAAATTTTAGCTAAAACATAAAAGATCATCATGTCACGTCAGTACCACATCATCAAAGACTGACACATTACCATGTCACGTCAGTTGACAACCAGGTTGACCCGTCAAATGATCAAAATTGCAACAACTTGGAAAACTTAGTGACTTAATTGCAAAAAAGATAAAGACAATGTCAAAATCAAGATTTTATGTAAACTTAATGACTTTTTTGCAATTTGCCCTTAATAAAACATTGTACTTTAAATCCTATTCACGATCTAAAATCTAGATCACCAAAATCAAATCTATATCTATATACATATCTTATAAAAGATGCATTTTTTCTATCACCATATACATTTGAAACCTCAAACACTTCAACTTCTTTTTAGTTAATACATTAAATCCATTGTTATTCTAATTCTCAGTATTAACTTTATATTTTTTTGATATAATACACTAAATTAGTTAATTCAAATATGATGTTAAATTTAATACATAGTTTCAATATACTTACTTCTTTTACTAAAATATTTAATTTGTTAATTTAAATTTGGTGTTAAATTCAAAATATAAAATTAAAATGTCAAATAAACTTTAAAAATATTTAGAGTCTATTCTTTTAAATATAATATTAGATATAAAACATCAACCGAAATACCAAATTGACAAACAAAAGTTAATTAAAACTATTTTCTACAATAACTAAAATTTTCAAAACATCGAGTTTTTTAATTATTTAAAAATAGTAATGAATACAAACAAAATAAGTTATTTACTCTAATGATATTGAGCGGTTGATAAAATACAATTAAGTCATAATGCTAGCATTGAACATGTTATAAGTTACGAAAATGGTTTTTTTTAATTTGCTTAATATTTATCAAAAACATTCATGAGCCATTTATGTCAAATGTTTTAAATTATTTATTTCAAATTATAATAGCATGCAAGTGTATCTTACAAAATTCTCAGATTTTATTTTGTTACACTCGATGAGACCTATAAAGTAATGTTACATAACAATATGTTTCAAATAATCTACCTTAGTATCCCTACTATGTGTTATTTTTCTTACAATTTTGGATTTTGAGGTAATTGAATGTAAATATGTTTCCTTAAGTTTTAAAAACAAGTTTTTCAATCAATTAACAAACAATACTCTATCAAATAAGTAATTTTTAAATTAATTAATCCTAACACTAGTTAAAAGTAACAGAAAATCAAGAATTATATTTGATTTTATTCATAAATAAACCACATGTAAAGGCCATTGCAAATTTTGATCATCAAATTGTTGAAGACACTTATAATTTTGTGTATCAACTTAATGTAATAATTTTTATTTGGTAGTTAATATTAATAACATACTCAATTGTCAAAATTCTACGGATGAGCATGGGTCGGTTTTTGGCTAAAACTGAACCCAAACCGTAGAAGTCGGTTTTTTGTTTTAAAACCCATAGGGGTCGGTTTTTTGAATGGGTCAGTTTTTTTTGGTTTTTCGGTTTGGGTTTGTGGGTTTTCGGTTTAAACCCGTGGGTTTATGGGTTCATGGGAATCTAGTTTTTCAGGTTTGAAACCGCGGGTTTGTAGGTTTAAACTCAAAATCAGTTGACAAGTTAACAGACTAATTGATAGTCGACAGATTCACAGAATCAAACTCAAAATCAGATTATCAAAACATCTAAAATTGGGAATTAGAACTTACATTTTCTACTGATACAGTTCACTAATAAGGAGTTCTTGGGGTCGAGACTCGAGATTACGACTTGCGAGTTTGGATTGCGTTATCAATTAGTCGACAGAATCCAACACTAAAACACACTACACTAACAAAATCGAGCACGAGAGTCTGAGATAGGGAGAGCGTGACACTCTACGACTTTCGAGTTTGAGATTGCTGACTTGCGATAGTCTACCGCCGATAGAAACAAGAACGAGAGTAAAGTTTCCGTAAAGGGCTGAAGGCGTAAACAAACCACTAAACCTAAAACAACGTACAACAAATAAGCAAAAGGAGTAAAGGCCCTAAAGGGTATGTGGGTAATTTAATAATTAATATATTTTATAAATATTTAATATTAATATCAGTTAATTGGTTTTCGGGCGGGCCCGTATAATTTTTTCAAAACCGCAAACCGAGTTTTTAGAAACATGAATATTTATATATATATATATATATATATATATATATATATATATATATATATATATATATATATATATATATATATATATATATATATATATATATATATATATATATAGGGTACCCGTGCAATACGGCAGACATCAATTCGTTTCATTTTGGCTATTAGTTTTCCATCGCCAGCTTTGGGAACAGTTTCCTTTCGATTAATAGTTTTCTTTGTGTAATTTGGTTCAGGGTTTAGGTGAATAGTTTATACGTAAGCCGATGACACTCATGCAATGCAACAACAAAAATACTTAAGAGAATTGCAACATATGTATTAGGGCAGTTAAAAATATCTGAAGCCGCAAAACCAAGGACCCATACGGATTTTTAGGTTTCCAAAACTCACTTTTTGATTTTATAAGGATTATTTAACTGAACCAATAAGTCAGTTACGATTTACATATTTTGTAAAGCACGACTAACCAAAACACTGAAATGTATATTTTAGATGCTAAAATTGACAAAAATCAATGTCACATAATAGGAAGAAACAAAGGTTGGACTCTATAGTACTAAACAAATCAACGAAACTATTTGGGTGCTATTTTGAGTTCAAATTTGACAACTTAATAAACAAAATCCAGGAATGAAAATTTTCCCATTAAATCCCTAACTCATTACAAATTTAGCCTCATTTAGTTTTTCTTTCCATTTACCCCAAGCATTTAATCATTTTGTCAGTTATTTTTGAAACAAAGCACTTGATGCATGGCTTAGTGACAATTTAACAAATAATAACTCTAACTAAAATAGTTTATATAACATAGAAAAAGCATGAATGTGCGGTAAAGATAGCTTGTCAAAGTTATGATCAAACCAAAGTTTCTTTGCTTTGACAACTTTCTTCGCTTTCCCTTCAGTTTGTAAGAAAGGGCTACTAACAGGGAAAAAAAGTTAAAGAAAGCAGTCTGCGATGGCTCCAAATAGACAACGGCTCCAAATAGACAACAATCACACCCTTTCTCCTATGACCGTATTGTCAATATAATGTGCAGTATCATTGAAGACATGTTCCCGTTATCTTCATCCCAAATCCGAATAACATTTGTTGGTCAAGAGAATATGTTTAGAGTTTGATTTCATGGGTGCGAGATGGAATCACCATTGCTATTTCCCCTAATATGTTAAATTTGTTTATAGCAGCCTTTGATATTCCCCAATTTCTTGAGAGAGCCTTTTAAATAAGTAGATCTAGCATTGAAAAAAAACAAAAGGTTATAGAGAACCGATGAACAGGGTGAGAGCTTGAAAATGAGAAAAAAAAAACTAACCATTTGGTATTATTTAGAATAGTGGTGGTTGTTACTGCTTTCAGAGGTTTTTTTTTAAGTGATGGGCATAGAGTTGGATTCTACATAGGAGAGATTTTTAAAATTTTGAAATTCAATATGAGAGAAATCGGGATTGGGATTGATAATGCTTGGTAAAAGGATGATTTTGCCTTTCTCCGCCCATTTGAAATTTGAACCCAAGACTGAAATGTGGAATGTTGTCTAAACGTTTTAGGCTAAGACATGTTTTATGTAGTTGTAAATTAAGCATAAACAATTTGTACCTCTTAAAAATTAAGGAATTTGTGTCTTAAAATTGTAAATGTTTATATATATATATATATATATATATATATATATATATATATATATATATATATATATATATATATATATATATCTCCCAAAAAGTCCTTTATTTTTTTCCTTTCTTGAGTGTTATAAACTCTCAAGATATCAAGTAGGACTCTTCAATTAACCATGGATACATTTGATACTAATTAGTTGAATACTAAAACGTCCAACTCGAACATGCTAGTGTGACATCTAAAAAAGGTTGGATATACTATTTTAATTAACAAATATTCCATCTTGTTGCATATTGTCAATATAGAGTGAAGTTGATGCACATGAATAGTTGCCTTTTCCAGACAATATAAATCATTTTGATGTAACTAAACCAACTTTGGTAGCTTTGATGGATCTAATTGTTGGAAAAATGGTCTCAAAAATCCCAACAATACTCCTAATGAAAAATATTGGGAAAAAAAATAAGCACAAGAATATACACGAACACTAAAAAACTGAAGGAAAATAAGGAAATCTAAAGGAAAAAACTCATTATATGATAAATTGTTACAATCACATAGACTAGTTTTAAAAGGCTCCTCCAAGATTACACTCACACACTCAAAATTTTGACTAACACTTTTTTATACAATAAACAAAAAAAGCAAAGAAAGATGTAAATAATCAAAGTGTATTTGATTGGGGCAATTTGAAACAAAAGCCTTTGACACCTTTTATAGGCTTGGAGACCACCCCAAATTTTTACCTTCTACCAATATGGGATGAAAGTTGCATCTTTCATGTTAGCCAAAATCTAAATACAATGTCACAAAAGGAATTGCTTGAGTTCATAGTTGTCGTGCAGTTAAGCAATTCTGAATTTTCTTCACCAGACAATCAAAAATTTTGATCTTGCATACCATGATTGTGTTAAAATAGCAACCTTATAATGATGTTGATTTGTGATATTGGTCTTTGTCTTCATTTTTTTTGGATTAACATAATCTTCCTCCCGGTTGAACATTTCAATATTATGTTCTTCGTAAAAGCAAGAGATCTTCAAAAGTAAATCAAAACCATCATCTCATGAAAAAAATCAATTGTCTGGTTGACTTCACAAATGAAATAACATGCAAGATATCTTGACATACTTAAAAGCTTGTGACGATTAACCTATAAGCCTCAAAATGTGCAACAACAAGTGCAAATAAAACACATTCAAATGATTTGAAATATATTTGAAGACCATTTGCTTAATGTTGACTCAAAGTAGTATCACCTGCCTTTTCAACATATTCAAGCACTTCAACACCAAATGAAAATAGATCAATCAAATGCAAAAGTGTTTTGTAATGAGAACCTTACCTCATTGTGTATCTTCGGCTCTTACAAGAGAGATCTCGTGATTTAATCCACTTCTGGTATCAATTTCATTTCACCATTTCAGACAGCTTTTTGGACTTTCTTCAATTGTATCTTTCATTTTGTAAGAAAAACAAACCAGATTCATCATAATAGCTATTATGTCAAAAAAATAAATCCAACACCAATGTGTTTTTTGCTATTGTAACAATTAACTGAAGTTGGTTAGAAAAACAACGCACATATTATGTTGTTCTCTTAAAAGTATAGGTTTTAAACCAATGAAGTCATAAAGCATATTGTTGTTCCATCGTAACCTTGATATTAACTACTTATTAAAACTCAATCTATATTTCTTGACACAAGGTCGTTTTTTGCTTTTCATTTTTTTTTCCGGTAGATATACAATAGTAGTAACTATCACTAGTCTAGAATAGCGAAATTCCTTGTGGTTTTTTCTTCGTGTTATTAAATATTTTTTGTATTTACATGCGTTAAAATTTTAGAACTTGTTATTCTAGAATAAGGTTATAGTTTAATTGGACAGTTTATCACTTTATTGTAGTTATAATTAATGCACATGTTATTCATATAAAAAATGGGAAGTTATATTTTCACTTGAAAAATAGATTCATCCACATGACGTACAACACTTGTAGCTATCGTACAAGTAAATAAAGCATATATTTAATGCGGATGAATCAATTTCTTAAGTGGAAATATCACTTCCCATAAAAAATAAACGAAAAGACGCCGGCTTGCCAACGAAACCTGTTTGATCTCTTTAAATATTTATTTTGACTGTTACCCAACACATCCAACTCATTTATTTTTGTATACTTTCTAGAAAATATTACTTTTAAACTAGACAAATACCCGCACGTTGTGCACAAACAAAATTATGTAGTTAAAATATTAACAAATATTTTTTGTTAAAAAATATCTAAGTTATTATCATCAACTATTAAATAACAATTTTATATAAGAAATAAAAAGGTTGATGTTTTATTAATAAATTATCTTATATTAAAACATTCCTTCTAAAAACATCAGGAAATAAATATAAGAAATTAGTTAATTTATATCATAATAAATAAACAATAATAAAATTTCATCAGATAATGGTTAAAATAAGAAAAAGAATTCATAGTATATTTGAAATTTTTATTGTGAATTTTTTTAGACTTATTGCTAATGAACTAACATAAAAAAAAAATTTAGTTAGAAAGATTATTATTTAAATATTATAAATTTTCAACTTCCTATAAAGACTTTAATCAACTACAACTGAAAAGACCTAAGTAAAAATTGATAAATTGCATTGAATTATTTCATTTAACATTACGTCTCTTAAACATTCTGCTAAGACCAATAAACACTTACAACAAAATTTAAAGTTGGTTAATTATATTGAAATATTTCTTTTAACGTCAAAGCTCCTCAAATTTCATTTGAAAGTTATTAACTATTGCAACTCAACAGACTTTGATAACTTATGTTAATCAATTGATACTTATAGTAGTGATTATTGTTATCTTTAGCATTATGTCTTCATAAATGAGAAAAATGATAATTTGATTTGTAAAACAATAAGAGTTGTTATGAAAGAATATATTATAACATTAAAGATTTAGAAGATAAATTTGTTTAATATTTCTAATTTAACAGTTCATAAAAAATAAGTAAAAAAATTATGAATATACGTTAACATTAAAGATTAATAAACTACCTTAAATGAGGAAAAAATGTTAACTCTAAGTAATTATTATTTAATATCTCTGCATGAAAAAACTACTTGAGTAACAAAGCGAAAATCTATTTAACCAATCAGTTTTATTAATCTTTATAGTTTAAAATCATTGGTTATATATCTCATTTAATTGATGATTTTATGAAGCGTTTTCAGCTATGTCAAACGTCGTTTCAATCCTAAATAAACCACAATTTCCTTTTTTTATTCAAAACTACGTCCATCATAAATAACCTCATGTAGTGTTAAGTTAAAACATCCAAAAACTTTATTGTGCTTTTTGTTTGCTAATAAGAAATATAATTAAAACATTACATTTATTTTCACTTAATGATTTTCGAATGAATATACAAACTTTATTGTGGTTTAATATTTCTAATTTAACAGTTTGTAAATTAAAGTAAGTAAAAAATTAAGAAAATATACGTTAAAATTAAAGATTAATAAACTACCTTAAATGTGTAAAAAATATTAACTCTAAAAAATTATTATTTAATATTTCTATATGAAAACTCTACATGAGTAGCAAAACGAAAAATCTATTTAAACAATCAGTTTTATTAATCTTCATAGTTTTTAATCATTGGTCATGTATCTCATTTAATTGATGATTTTATGAAGCGTTTTCAGCTATATCAAACGTCGTTTCAATCCTACATAAACCATGATTTTTTTTATTCAAAACTGTTTCCGTCATAAATAACGTCATGTGGTGTTTATTTAAAACATCCAAAAACTTTATTGTGCTTTTTGTTTGCCAATAAGGAAAATATAATTAAAACGTTGCATTTATTTTCATTTAATGCTTGTCGAATGAATATACAAAATTTTAAATTTAAATAATTGAAACAATTATGAATATACGTTAACATTAAAGATTAATAAACTACCGTAAATAAGTAAAAAAGTTGTTAACTCCAAAGAATTATTATACGTGAGTAGCAAAACGAAAAATCTATTTAACCAACCAGTTTTATTAATCTTTATAGTTTTAAATCGTTGGCCATGTATCTCATTTAATTGATGATTTGATGAAGCATTTTCAGCTATGTCAAACGTCGTTTCAATCCTAAATAAACCATGATTTCCTTTTTTTATTCAAAACTACTTCCTTCATAAATAACTTCATGTGGTGTTTAGTTAAAACATCCTAAAACTTTATTGTGTTTTTTGTTTGTCAATAAGAAATATAATTAAAACATTACATTTATTTTCATTTCATGATTGTCGAATTAATATACAAATCTTTTTAATTATATATATATATATATATATGTGTGTGTGTGTGTGTGTGTGTGTGTGTGTGTGTGTGTGTGTGATTTTAGATATCACAATCTAACAAATAACAAATAGTATAAAAATAAATACTACAAGTTTTAATAACATTAAACCATCAAAATATTTATTATAACACACATATTCGAAAAACATACCAAACACTCCTATATCATATACAAAAATCGTAGAAATATTTTCATTATTTTACATATCAAAATCTAACGAATAACAAAAAGTATAAAAATTTTAATAACATAAAAGCATGATACATATATTATAGTATTAATATTCATAAACCACATCATACCCCAAAAAATCATAAAAAATCTGTAGAAATAATTTCTTAATTTTATACATCAAAAATATTATGAATAACAAATACTATAAAAAATTAAATACTACAACTTTTAATCCTAAAATAACCATTATAATATTTGTATTCAAAAATACATCAAACAATCCTAAATCATACAAAGAATGTAAAAACAATTTCAAGAAAAAAAATTTAAAAATTCAAGAATACATAAAAATCAACATACGTTTGGTGTATTTTCTCATTTCTTCTACTCTTCATATTTTAATCACAAACACTTGAAAGACATATATATTTTTTCTGAGAAATATCTACTTATATAGCAACAACATATATAAATGAAAAGAATATATAAAAACTTATTTGTAAATGCTATTAGTTCAAGAATATGAAGAATCATTTAGGTTTCAAATTAACCAATTAATATGTATATGTGATTATTATTTTTAATCAATAGAAAACTATCTCTTTTGAGAATTTTCATTATTAGAAAAAAAAATTAGGCAATTTTTTGTTAATTTGATATTTCAATAGATTTTTCATTAAACATTATGTTATATTTTTTTAATCATTAAAAAAATAGTATTTGAACAAATTATGTTATATTTTTTAATCATTTAAAAAATAGTATTTGAACAAATTTTCCATGTTTATTTGATTTTTATTTTTCTTTTTGAATGAATAAATTAAGTATATTAGATTGATAAGTATCTATACGGATATGATTAAAAAGATAATATTTACAATCAAACTAAATTAATAAATTAAGTATATTTTGTTGAAAATCATGGAATTAACATTGAAATTACAATTATAAATGAGTTTGTTTTTCATTGAACATTCTATTATATTTTTTAATCGTTTAAAAAATAGTATTTGAACAAAATTTTCCAAGTTTATTTGATATTTTGTCTTTCGTTTTGAATAAAAAAACTAAGTATATACTTATAGAATTTAAAGATAATATTTACAACCAAACTACATTAATAAATTAATTATATTTTGTTGAAAATCGTAAAATTAACATAGAAATTAGAAATATAAATTAGTTTAGTGTTTAATTAAGAGAGAAAATGAAAAGTTTTGTAAGTTTCAAATGATTGTGGTTGAAGTAAAAATACATCATTTACAAGATACTAGGTGAATATTCACGTGTTGCGTATAATAAATTATATACTTTAAATTTTAGAAAATATATGTTGACAATAAATATGTTATTGATATTAGTTATCAAATAATAATTCTTAGATTAAGTTGATGTATAAAATTATAATTATTCTTAATGTATTAAAATAATATCATCAAATAGCCTCTATTCACGACTTGAGTTTGAAAAAAAAAACACTAAATATGGTTATCGATTTATTGTTATTTTTTAACGTTATGATTAATTAATTTAGAAATCACTTATTTGATCATTTTTTTATTCCGATCATATGAGATTATTTAAAATATCAATAAATGTGTGTAAGGTAATATAATATAATTTACAATTTTATGATTTTAGAACCATTTAATTGGAAATTTTCAATTATTGTAAAATTTAGTTTTTGAAAACCTTTTAGTTAACTCGATATATGAGGATTTAGGTTTTATAGTTAAAACATTTGACATTTTTTACTATTTTTAAAAAGTCCATTTTTAAGTTTATTTGATATTTTATTTATATTTGGTATTTAACATCATATTTAAATTAACAAATTAAGTATGCATTTTATTGATAATTTAAATGTAATAACTTATTTAAGTTAATAAATTATATATTTAAGTATATTAATATTTAATTGCATTATTATTATTATTAGAATTTTAGTTTTAACTTTTGTACAATTTTACTACATTGATTGCATTTTTCTGTTCCAATATTTTTATACATTTTAATTTTATAAATCTGTATGTTTTCGGAGTTGAACTCAAGGTATACATAATAACTCATTAAGAACATGATACCATAGATACAACAATAAAGATGGTTCAAGACATTTATCAAAAAAAGCATGATCACACGGAAAATGTCATCATGTTCCCTACAATGTTTTTCTAGCATCAATATTATACCAAATTTTTAACAACTCATAAATTAGTTGACAAATAATCATAAATCTCTTTTTATCAATCTTACAAAAACAAAGCAGGGATCGAAATAGAATATTTCCAAACATCAAAATTCTCCTACATACCACCACCATAAGTTTTCAACAAAAACCAAGCAAAATTCATAGATTTTGATCATCAGTTGTCATGTAACGCCTTCATCAAATACAATCTGCTGAAACTCTGCCCCGCAACACTGCATATTTCCATACAACAAATACAACTCGAAACTTATAAAATTTCAAATTATAAAAATAAAACACGGATTCATATTCTGAAATAACACACATACCTATTGATTTGATTGCAGTAATTGGAAACTTGATTTGTTATCAAAAAGCTATCCAATCTTGATGGCTCGGGAAGCGGTTTAAAAATCGGGTTTGACGGGTCCTCCTCAGGTAACGGTTCTTCTCCCGCAGCTTTACGTGCCATATTTTCAGACCTAATTTTTCAAAGTAGAATGCCTTAATAAAAAAAAACATTGAAAAAAATATAAAAATTCCTTGATGAAAGTATGATGGAAGTACCTTCTCTTTTGAAGCCATGTTTGTTGTTGGGCTTGTTGACGTGATAAATTCCGATAGTAAAATTGGAACTGGAAAGCAAAAGTTCCAGCTGTCATTAAAATTGCTATTTACATATAAAATGAAAATAATAATAATAATAATAGTTAAAAATAAAAACCTTTTGCTGTTCCATTGAGAGATCATCCATGCATTCAATCAAAAACTCCATGTTCCTTTCCATGAAGGGATTTGTTGACAATTGTAGTCTATCATAATCAGACTACAATATAAGATTAATATTAGTCTTCCTTTATATAATATGCTGAAAAAGTAAAAAATAAAAAAATAAAAAGAGATTATAAAGTACCTGGGTGACAGGTGAATCGGGTTCTAGTTCAGTCATGAATGCACTCACAAGGGCTGAATTTGAAACCTTGATCTGTTAAATGTGAAACATATTGCTTATTTAATATAAAAGTAAAAAAAAAAGGTTTATAAATATAGTAATGTTGTAAAATGAACATACGGGTATTTCTTCAAAGATATCCACCCATGTGAGATTCTTCTCACGTAACCTAAAGAGGAAAAGAAAAGAACAAAGTGAGTCTAATTTTACAACTTAATGAGAAATAAATAATACAAAAAATGGACTTACTTTTCTCCATTGAATTCATTGTTGCGATAAAGCTCCATGAAAGAATCAGAAAGCTTCAAGGCCTTTAAAGCCAAGACACCTTGGTTGGATTTAGAAGGATCATAAATAATGCAGACACATCGTCTAATATTCTCCTGCAGTTGAGAAATTAAAATTATAAAATACCCGTTTTTGTATTGTGAATATTTGAATTTATGGAAGTAATACTAAATAATAAGAAAATGTGTGAATAGATAACTGTGTACCTGGTAATTCATGAAGGTCTCAATAAGTTCCACAGTCTGGAAAGAGCCTAATAAAGTCGATTGATACCTACACAAGGTTTGAAGATACATCGTACATTTTATTAAATAAGAAAGAATTCAAAAAACAATTAATAAAATACAACTTACCATCCAACAGTGTTATTGTCAACATTGACTTCCCTGAGGCATCTCATCATCTCAAGTTGGTAGTTAGCACCCTCTGCTTCAATCTCCTCATCTTCTTCCCTGATCTGTTAATTTTATGTGTTAAATAATGGTAGTGTGGAAGAATTATAGTAAGGAAAGTAGTAACTGTTGTTATGAAGGAAAAGAGAAGAATCGCAGCATCACATACTGGAAAGGGGAAGCAGTTGGTTACTTCAAGAACACTGCCAACATCTAAGCCAAGAAGTTGACCAGTCACAAGAGCAGGTGAGAACTCTGTGCAATGTTTGATAATCTTCAATATAACCTGTTCATAATATCATCCGATTTAGAAATCTATACGATTATACTCCCAGAAAAAGATAAATCACCTCAAGCAGGAATGTGTAACCATGTAAACGAATAGAATCGGTTATGTATAATTTAAACAGATACAAACGTCCTGATTGTAAATCATAATTCCGTCGTAATGTAATTAAGGGAATAGAAACACAGTACCAGTCCTTCGATCTGGACGACTCTTAGAGGCGGAGCAACTGCCTCCTCAGTGGCTGCTACTTGCAAGAAGGAACGAGATGGAGCTGCTGATGTAAACAATTACAAACAACATTCAGGGAAATTCCAGAATACAACAAATCAAGATGACAAGAAAATTTATGCTGTCTTCCGCAAGTAAATTTATGAAAAATCGCAAACGCGCTTCTTTTCTGATGCAATCTATTGAATTTGAGCGAAACAAAATTACAAAAACACAAAGAGCAAGATACGAACCTGTTGCCATTGATTTGATGTTGAATCAGAAGAATAACGAATATGGCCGCAGATACACTGTTAAGCCCTCTTTCGTAGTGAGAAACCTCGTTCCTTTGGGTTCAGAAAGAAACCCTAATCCAAAACTCGGCCCCTTTATATTAATAGGCAGACATCAATAACATCATATTCCAATTCGTTATTTCGTTAAAGGAAAGCAAAATAGATACTGTACAAAAAAGGCCCCTGTACTTGGCTCAGTTCTCGGTTGAACCCCGTCTACTGTTCGTCAATTTCCCATCCCTACCTTATCTAGAGAAAAAAATGTTTGTTCATTGCTTTGGTTGACATTTTATTACATGTTGTACATATTATTTTATACTTGTAATGAGATACAACGGATTTTTATCCATACATGTACTTGTTATTTTGGTTCCTTCATCGCTTTCTAGGTGTTTACATTAACATTTTAAGTTTTTAACAACAAAGTGGATATCATGTCTAGTTGTGTTTAACCATGCTTGTCCTGATGGTAAGATATTAGAATCTATAAATGATGTTTCATGTTAAGTCTCTATGTTACCTTCCTTGTTTTCGAAAACATTGTGTTTACCTCCCTCATGTTGGTTGACGGTTGTTGGACACAGACGCTTGAGATGAAATTTAACTTATACTTTTGGATTCATAATATGTTTTAATGTTTTATTGGTAGACCATGATTAGTTTGACTTTAAATAAAAGACAATCTGTTGTAACACTCGTGATCTAAGGTTAAACATTTTTAACCTAAAAATATGAAAATGTTTAATTGTTATTTAATTGTAAACCTGAGTGTTAATAAGTAAACAGATATGAGAATTAAGATGAAAACTCCCTATATAAATTAAGACATGATGGGATATTGAAGTACATTATGATTGAAATAAGAAGTGCAAATTTGGTTAATTGAGATATTTTCCGATTTACATGGGGAGTAAATTGAAATAAAAGTGGTCGTTTAAGGTAATACTTTAAGGGTTATCTTCAATAAACCCTTGTCGACACTCACATGATGTTGAGCATAGACACATAAAAACATTATTTTAAGGTTCATTTAGTAACACCTTACATGTATAAACCAAAGTTTAGTGGCCAAATTATGCAAATATAAGTAGTATATAAAGCCTTTTTATGGATTTTTTGAGAAATGATGAAAATGTGATATCCCCAAATTTTGCAATTTTCAAAAAAAAAAAAACTTTTTATATTAAAACTTTTAACGAAAATTTTTTATTTGACTGCAAAAATTCCTAGATTACTAAAATATTTTTTTCAAAACAATTGATATTTCGAAATTGCATGTGATGTCAATATGAATATCAAAACATAAGTAAGCATAAACAAAACAAGCAAACGCAATACATTTACCAAAAGTTTAAATTTTGAAATCCTCAAAACTTCCAAAAGTCTTTAAAGCATTTTTTACACAATCACTAAGGCATCATTTAAACAATCACCAAGGCATCTTCCACTAATCTTCACATGAGACACACGTCAAAATACACCATAAAAATGGAAAACGTGCTGAGATACAAAGAGGTTGACTCATAATAAACTATTTATTTCAAAATTATATATAATATCAAAACACCAAATAAACACACATCGTATCTAATCATCGGACAACATATTGTAAACCAAACATCATAAACATCATAGCAGTGTAAACAACGCTGTATATGACATGTGTCTCGTAATACATCCCTAGTCCTCATTATAACTCATCAACTCGCTTACTCAAAAACAGTTTAGGCCTTTTTCATCCTTATTATGTTTGCATTCCCTAACTCTATTTCATGTTTCATACTATTGGCATGTCCTAAGGCCTATTTCATCCCCATGCCCCCATTTGCATATCCTTGCGCCCGTTTCATCTCTTTGACATTGTATGTTTCCGGGTCTATTTCATCTCTCACACTCTTTCATTTTCTTGGGAATGTTTCATCCCTCATGCTTTACACAATACCAGCAAAGGCTTATCTAGAATTGTTTACGTCATCTTAAACTCCTTAACTTCATAATGTATCCGGACCACCCAAAGTCATCTTACCCTTTGAACCCCTTGCATATACATGATTAACATAACTCTTTAACATCATTTAGCATGCAACTTTATGTAACAAAACTATACCATCAATCATAAATTCATCATAGTTAACACGTATCGTCATAAACTCACCATAACACATTATAAAATAACAATTAGCATGCAATCACATTTTCATCACAAAGCATAGAAATCAACACAAACCTCTTTTTAAGCATGTATTATCTACCAACATATTTGTCACATAAATTAAACACAGACTACATATATACGTTTAGGTACAAATAGATTCAAAATCATTTTATTTTATAGAGGCGTGTGCTAAAAACCAATGGTTTAATCTATCTCACAAATTGACTTTCCCTTTTTTCCAACTCGTAACCACCATAAATAGACAAAGAGACCTTCTTATAGGTTGACACATTGTATAGTTTAATCCATGCATCTTAACTTTTTGGATGTCTTGAAACTACAAGGTGTTATGTTTTTCCCTTTATCGAGGCTCATACATGCAGGAAAACACCCACAATCGCAAACACATGCAATCACTTGAAGCCTCAGAATCAGTAACAAGCGAAGCATCAATGGTCCTCTCATTTTCTTTGTCGCCATTATGACACACAGCCAAATATTGGTTTTATTAAGATATCATCATGAAATCAATAGAGATTGGACCTTTAAACCCTTGTGTTGCCTACCTCATAATCAGAAATATCGAAAAAAATGATAGGCACCATGGCTAGAACAAGAAAATCATGTTACCCCATCGTGATAGCTTATTGCCATTAATCAGTGATCCCACATGGATTTTTCAATATATTTCCATTGCACTCGTAAACATCCTTCCGATTGTATGCCTCACAATCATCTATAAATCGGCTAATCCAAACAACTGTAACATAGATTTTTTCACTTACGTCTATTTTCATACCATATCTGAGTGTGTTGTTTTATCCAATGGAGTATCCTATATTATAATTGTTTACCACATGACCCTGAAATCCTATCAAGATCCTGTATTCTCTGCACTTTACCCTTTTGGGATGAGTTTGAAACCCCTATTTAAAAACAAAAACTTTGAAATTCAATATGTAATGCAAGTAAATTTCTTCATGAAACCTGGTCTTATTGTATATAAAAGATCTGAACATTTTGCAAAAACAACGAGGCTTACAAATTATTTGAAAAACATAAAATTAATAAATATTTTGGGTACGATCAAGAAAAAGGCGCACCATAAAATCTGGTTATTTCACAAATGACGTGTTTGACGCGGAGCTTTTCGGAACATTTGAGAACTTATAGCTTATAGTGTTTAGGAAAAGCCCTAATAAAAACAAAAAGCTTTGTTCGGCGACATGAACTCGAAGCTGTTATTTTAAACAAAACACTACTATTTTAAAAGATAGTTGAAGTAGCGTTTAACAAAGAGTTTCTACAAATTATACCATTAATCAGTAGAATACGATTAAAATCATAACCAATATTTACAGATGTCATTTTATGTAATTTTACATATTTTAAAAGCTTCCATGTATTTTTGCCGAACAATCATATACAAACTAAACGCTACAACTTTCAGCTATCAGCTACCAGCTATCCGTTACCAGCTACCAGCTAGTTTTGTAAAACACGTCCAAAATATTGTCTGTGTGAAATATTTTATTTGTTAGAAATGTAACATTACTGTAATTTTGTGAGTACCATTTATACAAATTAAATAATTATTTTCTTTAACAAATATATAAAAATAATTAATCTATTATAACACATATCCTATCCTATTTTAGTATTTTTGTGACAAGTAAACCCCAAACATTCTTTACTTAAAACCCCAAAAATACAACCACCGCAAGCATATATGTGTAACTGACGTTTTGGAGCCTTGAGCATTGAAATTCAACCTTTCCTTTCGAGAGCAGAGGGCCACAAATGGTGGTATTTTTCTCACAGAAATCAAACATCAAAAATTCAAAACGCTCCACTCAATAATCGATGACAGCAATGACGCAGTCTCATCAATTTCTCCTTCCAAATTCCTTCGTTTTTGATCCCATTTCTTCAAACAACTCCTTCCCTCTGAACACCTGTTGTCCCTATGTACATCTGAATGGAATTCACTCCCGTAAACTTACAATCACATGCGCACGGAGCAGCGGTAAAGGGATTTTCGGATCTCAACGATCAAGAAAAACCCTAGTTCGATTAGTCCGTTTCGCAGCATCGAACCTCCATTACGTCTTACCAGAGCCATTGAATTCCGTGATGAGGGAATTCGGAGGCGGGTCAGGCAGCGGCGGGTCAGGCGGGTCCTGGAAAGGATTTGGGTGGGGAGGATTCGACGGCGGTGGTGGGAGAAAACGGAGGGTTAACCAGAAATCACAGTTTTGGTTTTGGGGGTTTGCGACAGTTTGCTGTTTAGGGTTTTGGGCGTTGATTTTGGGCGGAGAATTGGAATTAAAGAGCGATGTATTGTTAGGGGCGTTGTGTTTGTCAATGTTCTTGGTGTTGCTTCGCAATGGATGTGTTCCTGAATGGGTGTTAGGTTTTTGCAGTGGTGGTGCTGTTGTGGGTATGTCTGTATACAAGAAAGATGAATTGCAGAAGTTGGTTAAAGGATTTAAGACAATGGGGGTTTCAAGAAGACGACAAAGAGGTCGTAGAGCTATATGAAGATCAATTTAAAATGCTTTAATTTTCATTCTTATATTTTTGATACAATGTTTCTTCAATTTTGTAGTGCTAATGGTTTTCTGGGAGTTAGATTTTGCTGTTATTTTGCTATGAGGGTATAAACAATTTCACGGCTTTGATTGTGTTTGAGATTGTACAAGTGTTTTCTGTTTTTTGTTCTTTGATGATATTAAGTCGTCCATTTTATTTTGTATTGGTTTGCTTCATTCTCATTGATTTTAGTGATGGATTCGTTTGATCATGTTTTGGGTTATAGTTTTTACATTAATTTATGTTTTCTCAGTGTTACCGTCTTTTGACTATTTGGAATTTTTTGCATATGAACGTCAATAACATGAAAACACAAAATTTGTGAAGCTTGTGTGGTGGTTGTTGACGCGTGATCATGGTGATGGTGATGGTGATGGTTGAACATGAAAAACACCAGGAACATGGATATCACGAATAAATTCTAACAAGAGTAATTTAATAAAATAAACAGACAAATTGATGAATAAATGTATCAATTAATAAATAATGTTTTATAATAATAATAATAGGTGAAATAATTATACCAATGTAACTTTATAAAAAAGGGTTAATTACGAAAAAAACATTATATTTTGCCAAAAGTTCGGTTTAATCAATAATTTTTAAAAGATTTAGAAAAAACCACCAACTTTTGGTAAAAAGTTTTATTGTAGTCATTATTACCGGTTCTTCCGGTCATAATGGTTAGACTAAATTTTTTTCTAAAAATTGGTGGTGTATTAGAACAAATGAAAATTTGATAGTTTAAGCAGAAAAAGTAATGAAATATAGTGTTTTTTCCGTAATTATATAAATTAAATTGTAAACATTATCTAGGTCTAATTACGAAAAAAACGCTATATTTTGCAAAAAAATCGGATTAACAACCAATTTTTAAGATTCGGAAAAACCACCATTTTTGGTAAAAAGTTTCATCGAAGCCACTGTTACCGGCTTCTTCAGGTCATAGTGGTCAGGTTAAATTTTTTTCCAAAAATTAGTGGTTTTATTAGAACAAATGAAAAATTGATGGTTAAACCAAAAAAGTGCAAAAATATAGTGTTTTTTTTTTCGTAATTTGCCCTAAAAAAAACCCCACTCTAACTGGATATAAAGAGTATTCCGTAATCATAAACCTTTAAATACTTACAAGTAGAGATGAGCGTGGTCTGGGAACCGGATCGAAACCGAATTGGACCGAAACCGAATTAGTATTTTTTAAAAACCAAAGACCGAACCGAATATGTATATTCGGTCATGGTTTGGTTCGGTTATTGTTGGTTTTCGGTTCGGTGTGGTTTTCGGTTATGTCAAATAGTCAATCTCTCTTCACAAAAAATATGTTTGCTAAACTAAAAAGAAAATTTCAATCAAAATATGTCCAAAATAACAAAAAGCTTTTAGCTATTTGACATAATTTAGTAATGTCATGATTGAAAGACTGAATTTTTAACAAAATGTGTATTTGGATAAGTGAACACACCAATAATTGTATATCCAGAAAATATGATTTATACGGCAAGTACACATGATCCCAAGTTATCTACCAACAAGAACAAAACACCAACTTCTAATAACAAAACATGATGCAATACATAACTAAATGCATCATCATCATCATCTCTTTATCTTTGTACGCGCTTTCATGACTATTCCCTCGAGAATTCCATCAGTCCCAAAATTACCAGAAAATTGTTGCGGGTCAACTGGACCGGGCAGCTTAAACGAGACCGAAAAGTGACCTGGCGGACAAAGTTTTTGTGACTGCATTTCAAATATTTGATCAAATCTACACACTGTTTTTTCACCAGTCACTGTCACTCCTCTTACCAATACTTTACCATCATCTTCAACCTCACAACTGAAGTCTCCTGCATCCATCAAATTATTCATCTTTTAGATGAAAAGGTGACAACTTTTATAATTAAATAGAAAACACAAAGAAAGTAACTTACTTTCATCCCTTTTAACTCCAGGAAGAGAGACCCGAAAAAGGTAAGAATCCTCACATTCCCCAATGTCAATGTGTCCAATACTTGGCCCAATTTCACCCATTGTACCACTTCCACTCAATGCAAATCCACTTTTGGTCACATTCAACATTTTAATCCATTCTTCCCTATTCGGACAAGATGAAAAAAACATCATATCTGATCCAAGATCAGCCAAACCACTAGTTTTCATTCCACTTGACACACAATCATCAGAACCACATATAACCCCTGCACCATTGTTTATAGCTACACCATTGAAACAACCTTTATGCTTCAATAAAGGACTTTGAGGCCTTTGTTCGTCTTCTTGGCCACTAGAAGTTGTTGGTTTCTTTAACTCTTGATGATATTCGATTTCTTGTACATCTATGTTGTATAAAACTTTTCCATCAACGGTTGTATGGCGCCTAGCATCATCTCTATCCAAACAGACATCTTCTAGCTTAGTCAACCTTTTAAACCTTTCAAGATATTCTTGTCCAATGTAAAGGATTTTGGGGTCACTGATGAATACAATGTTGTTGATGGCTTCATACTGACCTTTGATGATTGAATGTGGATGTAAATCGGGAGGAAAAAGATCATCAAACTGTGGGAAAGGTGGAGTTGGGGTTCTTGTAGAGGTTGAGAGATGGCCATGGAAGAATTCTTGCAGCCATGGAAGTTTTAATGTGACAGATTGATCGGCTTTTCTGAGTATATAGTAGTAGACTCTTTCTACTTCAACTGTTTTCATGCAAGAACCTGCAAGTTTTTCAGGTGGATATGGTGGAAGACCTTCTGCACGTCTTTGGAAGACAGATTTGTGTGATTCTCCCTTTAAATCAGGGCCAAAATAGGTGCCCATGATGAAATATAAGAGGAAGAATTGATCATCTGTTGGAGTCCTTCCACTTGATTTGTCATCCATGTCTGATCCCATGTCAATGAGGTATTCTCTAACTGGGAGTGAGCCCTCCATTAATGTCTGCAAATAGAAGGTACCATTTAACAAATGACGAACATGAATAATACAGGAGATGAATCAATCGTTACTTCCATCAATGTGAAATGTATGTACGTTAAGAATAACTAGAACGAAAAATCACCAGATTGAGATCCCCAAACTAGTTGCAGCAGGTTGAAAACCAAATCATAAAAATAGAGCTACGAATATGTGTTTTGGAGGTCAAAACGCAAAACTGTTCGTTTCTAAATTCAAAATCGGTACCAATTCTGTCATGAAATTAACAGTAAGCTAATTCCACTTGTAGGATATGATATAAAGTTCAATAAATTTCGAAAGAAACCGTATTGGACTTCAATATGGAAATTAATTAATTTGAGCTAAAAATTCAGACTGCAATTATCTTAACGAATTGAGAGAGGTCATAATCAAACGTAATTACTCTTTGTATTTTGTTAAATATCATCGACTCAGTGCATTAAAATCTCACTAAATCAATCGTAAGGGCATGGAAAATTTCCGAATACCACAATCTCTCATATAAATGAATAATTATAAAACAAATTCCTCGGTAATGATTAATTAACACAAAAAGGAGACGAAAAATAAGAATGCATGTCGAGAATGCGAATACGATTGCACAGAAAACATCAGGCGTTCTAAATCGAAGTTGAGAAGAAATTACTAAGAATAGCAAGTGAGGGAAGGGGGAAATCTGACCTTTATGGAATGAAAATCGTGGAACCTCCGAAGAAGGAACAGTTAACAGGTTAATCAAGCGTTGTGATTATTGATTTTTGAGGGTTGAAGGTTGAGGGGTTGTGAGCTCCGGCAGTTGAGTACTCATCCCGCCGGCAGAAGGAATAAACAGTTCTAAAACGTGGATTCTTCGCCTTTTACCCATCCTTCCCAAACTTATTTGGCACTTTGTAAAATTTTACCATGAACACTTATTATTTTTGAAGTATTATTCATCATCACACATGTTTTTTATAAAATAAATTAGGGTTTAGGTCAAATTTGGTCGTTTAACTTTTAGTCTTGTGCTTATTTAGTAACTTAACTTTTTTTAAGTTTTGAATGGTCACTAAACTTATTAATTTGTGACAAAATGACCATTAAACTTTTTTTGTGATCACTTAACTTTTGAAATTGTATTAAAATGGTCACAAAATTTTCGAAATTGGGCTCATTCGGTTTTATTTGTTTTCTTTTTTCAAGAATTCATTTTCTACTTCATTTTTACATGTTTGTTCACAATCCATTTTTAGCTTCATTTTTACTTTGTTTTTAAATGTTTTTTCACAATTTAGTTTTATAACTTAGTTTTTTACTATATTTTTGTATTTTTTCATAATCTATTTATACAACTTCATTTTTTTACTTCGTTTTCATTTTTTTTTTCAAAATCATGTAAAAATGAGGTTATAAAAATGATAAAGATTGAGATCCATCTCCTATTTGTTCCTCTTATTCGTTTATAACCTCATTTTTACATGATTTTGAAAAAAAATTGAAAACGAAGTAAAAAAATAAAGTTGTATAAATAGATTGTGAAAAAAATGCAAAAACATAGTAACAAATTAAGTTATAAAATCGAATTGTGAAATAACATTAAAAAACAAAGTAAAAATGAAGCTGAAAAACGGATTGTGAACAAACATGTAAAAACGAAATAAAAAAATGAATTTGTAAAAATGAATTTTGGAAAAAAGAAAACAAATAAAACCAAATGAGCACAATTTCGAAAATTTAGTGACCATATAGCACAATTTCAAAACTTAAGTGACTACAAGAAAAATTTAATGACCATTTTCACACAAATTAATAAGTTCAGTGACATTTCAAAACTTAAAAAGAGTTAAGTGTCTAAATGAGCACAAAACCAAAAGTTAAGTGACCAAATTTGACCTAAACTCAATAAATTATAATCGACCTCAAGATAAATTTAGAAGCTAAATGTAATTAAATAGTAAACAACTTTTATTTATTTGAGCATTGTAACATTATATTTATTATTAATTGTTATTATTATGTTATTGTTATTTTTTTCTTGTTAAAAATTTGGAGAATTTACTGAATTATAATATTAAATTTTTAAGTTTTAATTATATTCTTATCATATTATATTTAAAAAAAATAACCAATATAATATCAGTTTTTGTTTTTTAATCAAATCGAAAAAATTAGGTAGACTTTATACAATCATATTATAGAAAAAATTAACTAAGATTTTATAATAAATAAATCAATGAAAGTATTTTGGTATTTCTTGAATATATCCATAAATTTAATAGTAACCATAAATGTATCCCATGTTGATATAAATTGATATATGAGTTTACATGATCTCAATATATAGTCACATATACTTCAACACAACCTAATATGTTTAATAAATATGTTGAAATCGGGTCGACTTATTTTTTTTACCAACCTAACATATATAGTAAACAGATTGAACCTTGATTAACCCATATAATTTAAAAAATAAATAAATAAAAACTTCATATGATCAAATGTGTTATAATTCTCCAATCAGTATCAGATATAATTTTAAAAAAAGTTACAAACCCTAATATTTGTTCAAGTTTGAAAAAAATACAACCCTAAACACAAATTGCAACATTGTGTTTGATAATGTGTGTGTGCGTGTGTGTGTGTATGTATGTATGTATGTATGTATGTATGTATGTATGTATATATATATATATATATATATATATATATATATATATATATATATATATATATATATATATATATATATATATATGTGTGTGTGTGTGTGCGTGTGTGTGTGTGTGTATAGGGTCAAGTTAGAATAAAAAACTAGATTTAATGTAAAAACTTTAAAACTAAAGGTTTGTTTGGTACAAGGAAATATGGGTAGAGGAATAAAAATAAATTAACTTCTTGTGTTTGGTGAGTGTCGAGAACAAAGAAATGAGGGGGAATGTAATTTCTTTTCCACCCAGTTATTTTCCAACTTTTTTACAGGAAAAGTAGAGAAAAAGAAAAAGAGTAAATTACAGATTTGCTCTTTGTGGTTTGAGCTCATTTTCAAATTGGTCCTTAAACTAAAAATCTCACATTCTTGCCCCTGTGGTTTCCATTTGCTTTCACTGTTGGTCACTCCCTCTGTTAAATGTTAGATTTTTCTATTAAATAGGGGTGAAATGACAATTTTACCCTTATTTTAATTAATTTTATTATTAGAAAAAATTATCTCTCTCTCTGAAAATGCGCGCTCCAGTGGATTTGGGGACGTTCACAAAGCCCAATTAAAAGACGAAAGTGTAGTCGCTATCAAAAAGCTTATACGCATTACAAATCAAGGAGATAGAGAATTCATTACAGAAATGGAAACAAATCGGGAAAATCAAATACCGAAAGTGAAAGATTTTCCGCAACCATGAACTAAAAAACCTAAGTTCACATGCAACCTAGAAAAGATCTATGTTTTCTTACTTTGAACATGTAACTAATTTCTAAAGGCCAAACAAAAATTAACTAAAAGAATAAATCATAAAAACTAACATTTAGTTTTAATCTTGAAGCTAAGCAGCACAAGTGTCCTGCCTCAAATGAGATCACACCCAGGGAGCCAGAGGAAGATCACGAAAATTCCAGAGAGAGAATAATAGAATGAGCACTTATAATGAGGTCTAGGGTTCCCTATTTATAGGGAAACAAGAAACCCTAGCCGTCAGCCATTTTCCGGATTATATGTACGCGCGCCGCGACCTATACATTGGCGTGCCGCGCGCCGCAATTCAACTATTGAATTTGTACGACTTTAATCCCTGACTTCCTGATTAATCTAATTAATACCACAGAAATTAATCTAATTAATTCCTGATTAATTATTAATCAATCAATATAGTTTCTAATTAATATATTATCACTTTAATATATTAACAAACCATATCTTTTATTTCTATTGATTTATTAATCCCATAATAAACCAACCTTTCTCTCTACCGAACTTTCTACCAAACCTCCAGCTATGAGGGCAACCCAAATGGACTTTGCTTCTATTAATTATGTAAATACAAATTATTAGTCATGGCTTAGACACCTAATCCAACAGTCTCCCACTTGGATAAGTCTATGACTATAATTACCAATTTAACCTCTAATTAATCAGCAAACTGTAGCTTCCTAGAAACTGCTGCCGAACTCTGACCTAGTCAGTTCTGTCCATAGATAAGTGATCAGATGATCCTCCGTCCAACTGGATATTTTCAGACATGAGACATGGATTGAGATCAATCTCTGTCTGACACACTGTTTTCCCGATTTCCGATTTTGCTTATGACTTTTAGACTTCTAATTGAACGAATCAATTCAGTCCTGGTTGGCCAGCGCTTCAGTCAACTTCAAAATCATCGAGTGGCCAACAGATATCTGTTTCCCGTCTGGGTCAAGGGACGAATAAGCTTCGACTAATATGTTATATCTTTTACCCGACAAATCACTCACAACAGCACGTTTTATAACATCGAGTTACCGATGCGTTTTCGTACTATCAATGAACAATCGCCTTGCAAATTATAACTCATATCTCTAAACTTTAAGACCATAAGATATTATCGTCTCAACATTGCTCGTGATATAATCCATGAAGCAATCCATTGAGCGCGGGTTTATCCAATACTCAAATCTCCATTTCCAAGTACTCATGAACGTTGCAGCAATCTTATTGCTATGTCTAACTCTTTAGACAATCTACAAACCAATTCATGACAGTCTTCCTTCATACTTACTCCTTAAAAGTATGAGTGACTGTGGATATTTGAATAATCCAATTATTCAGGAAGTAAACATGCAAAAGTGAAACATAAAATCTGACAGGCAGCTACTCCTGCTATTTACCAAGTCTCCACGAGGTAATCACCAAGTCGAATTTATCATAACTATTATCGGTTTCTTATTCTCTTTTAAACTTTCAATTCAAGCCTTTTATATCTATGTCTATGACCTTTTCACTCTTTCTATGTATCCAAGTGTCTAACACTTATACACTTTATTGCAGATGATCCTATCGGATACTCTTCCGATGATATCTCAATTTGTCATTTTGTCATTCTCTCTCACAACTCCATTCTGGTGATGTGTACCGTGACTGCCCATGGTTCTCGGGTCTTTAGTCTACACGACTATACCCTAAGACAATTTCGAGGTGTTATGATGTGCCGGTGAACCACACGCGCTCCATCAGAAACCAACGAAATTCTTTAACCATGAAGTCCTACAGCACCACGTTCTGGTGTAAACAATTACCGATTTGAAACTCCTTTCAAATCGTTCACCCTAATCATTTCCCAATGATTTCTCACGTGTGTTCAAAATCCAAACAGTACTCTCAGCCAGGTCATATCCTGAAACTAACTTACCATGCTCTAAGCATCAAGTCATCAGGGTATGTTCATAACACTTCTGATTGGTCCAAGAGGCTCGTAGAACCTGATGTAATCTCATTCCAAACCCTTTCGGAATCCTAAGATTACCAATAATCCTTGTGTCATGATTTCCGGAAACATTTCCTTTCGGAGACTCTTTCTTATGCATCTTGAATCCCATCAAGATCATATTCTCAACGGCTAAGTCTATACTGTCAGTCTCATATATCTGATAGATGTCTGTGAACTACGTGAGTATGTTGCACCTTCTTTGTTTCTTTCATGCCAATTCATTACACTTTGTAATGACAGGAAACTCCATTCCTGGGGTTATGCATCTTGAATCTCATCAAGATCATATTGGCATAATTCTGATCTATCTAATAGATGTTCACAACCACCTGAGTATGTTCTATCTCTTAAAGTTTTTCATAGCGAACCGCTTCTTAACACCAAGTCATTACACTTTGTAATGATAAGAGACGTTTCGTAGAACCAGTATGTAACCCACATACAATGACAGCAGATAACAACGATACTCCCACTGGCTTTGACACCGTTATATGACTCTTTCAGACTATTCACAAAATCCAGAACTTATGGCACATTTTGCGAAACCGAAATCCAAACCTTTCCGACATATTAAAGGAAATCTTTCAGGCTATTCACAAAATCCAAACCTTTTGGCCTATTTTGAGAATCCGAATATCCTTTCTTGCGAGATGCCCATGGGACGAATCCCGGGGCCGTGTACCTTTTGTAATGGCATGCTCTATGTGAGTCCCTATTAGTGTGCCGGTAAACCACACACGCTCCACTAACGACTCATACTATGCCACGCAGAATCCTCTCAGATTACATCTTCTATTGAGAGTGCTTCTCTCAGAATCAATTGCTTGACTCCAAGTGATGACTCATTCAACCAGATGTTCTGTAAGTACATTTCTATGTTCCCTTCTTTTGATGATTCAATTACTCTCACTGGTTCCTAGACCAGTTGTAAAGAACAATCAAACTGTCACATAGACTGTGTCTCGCGGTAAGGTTCTCTTATTTGGCAGCAACTGGGCTCACTAATGCTTCCAGCAGTCGGATTACTTATCCGTACCATCTTTAGTGTTTTACCACTACCCGGTATATCATCCAAATCATAACTCCTTATGACAGTGACAATAACTACTGGTCAAGCGAAGAGAGGGTATGTCAGGTTTAACAGGAATCTAATTCCTGGTCAAGTCCCAGTGGTGACTAAAGGTTCTTGCACTTGGCTAATCCCTGAACTCATTCAGAATTATTCTTACTCCCACTGTTTCCTTAGAACTTGAGTTCTTTCTAAAAGTACTCTTCTTTCAAAGGATAACCAGAGTGGCCAATGAAACAACATTGCTGATCAGTTTCAGGCTTATCATGAGATTCAGACGAATGCTACATGACCCTGGACTTTCTATGTACTAGTGGGACGATCCCAGCTTTACATTTCAGACAGTGTCAACATAACCTACTTAGTCTAAGATGTGGTCGGAATATGGCTTCTGCGGTCTGACTGGTTGAATATTCAATTCATTGAAATATTAGTCGGAAATGTATCCAGTGTATCTTATACACCGAGGATCAAAACTATTTCGATCAATGCTCCATCATCTTCCCTAAGACACATTATAACCATTAGTGTTCTTGGAAGAGGATAAACTGTTAAACATGTTCTCGGTCTATGTTGTTACTCAGGTTCTGTTGATCTTATGCTTCCTTTGAAATCTTTGAACACTTCAAGATTCCAATCAATCGCTTATTCCGATAAACGAAGCCATATTTGTCAAACCATTTGGCAAATATCATGAAGCATAACTAATCGTGTTCTGTTCGAAGATTCGAGCAATACACAGTAACTTATGTGTCTGTTGCTCAAAATCTTAACACCTTTACAGTTCCATGTAAATTTATGACTTTGTTAATATTGTTCAAGACATGCAATCATCACCTGACTCCAAGTCAACTGATTCCAAAATCCTATCCATTGGATCTTTGGGCGATTCCTTTCTTGCCACAATTAATTTTATTAAGCACTCAATTCATCATGTGACTATAAGTCAAATGATTCCAAAGTCCTGTCTAACTGGACCTTTGGTTGAAGTGATTCTCATAAAATTCACTTTAACAATCATAAAGAACACAATTTACAAATCCAATCCCCTTGGATGTATCAACATTCAAGTTATTACCATTTACGTCATCAACACATTCACACAACATTTCGAGGACAATTAAAACAATCATGTTTCAAAAAAAAATATTTCATTAAACCAGAATTATCCTCAGAACAATGTACTATGCGAATCCATGTCGTATGTATCTATAAACTAATAACAAGAACAAATATCTAGCTTAACTCAAAAACCACACGAGCTCCAGGTCCAATCCGAATATGCTCCTGTGCGACACCATCTCGCATCCTCCAGAGTTCGTGCATACAGAGCAAATGTGTGAAACACATCCTGTATCAAGGAAATGAGGATCAGGTGTTCTGAATTCTAAGATATTTATGAGTTTACCAAACGGTTTGGCTTTGGAGCATTTTTCCAATCTTTCCGTGACTGTGTCCCACCTTGTGGATTCCCAGTTTGAAACATCGAACAATCGGTCCAGACAATCTGGATCATTTCTTGATCCACCTTAATACCGGACTCAATCCTGAAGCAGCTGAATTAATGGAACTATGCGATTCATACAGAGTCGACATTGAATGTACTTCCACGATTGTCTTATCCGGTTACCCTTTCTGTTCATCTGGATGAACAGATCAGCGAGTTGAGCTAATGCTTAACTCCCGATCCCAAAGGGAAACCAATTTTATACTGTTCGCCTATGTATCCCTCAATCTCGGGAACACGCAAACTGGTGCTACTTCTTTCTAGCTTGCAACTTCAAGCTCTTTGAAGATCCTAGTTCGTTCCCTTTATTCAACCAGTTCACGGAACCTTTCCTGAACTAGCTGTGCTAACTTATCAGACCCCAGGAATTCTAAATCCCTGCGGAACTCGGGGTTAATGATCAATAGCATAAGGCAACGAACTTCCTTGGACTCAGTAGTCAAGGAGTCATGCTCATCACAAGCTGCTGTGTGATGCAATGTTTGGGAGCGGATACTCAGTCGGATATGGTTCGCCAGCAAAACTAAGAACTATTCTCTAATTGCAAAACCATATCACATAGTTCAGGCCAGTCAGCCTTACCATACTAAACAGGTGCTTTCTGAAGCTCTCAGAAATGGGTGAAGGAGGAGAAGGAGGAGAATGACATTTTCTTCAGACATATATAAAATTTGAATTTATTCGTTTAATTAGTCCTTTTAAATAATTACCCAATATATATTATTTAACAAGGCTAGGATGCAAAATACCCCAACTATGCTGTGAAGAGGGATGCCGTAGTCACAACACAGTGGTCATTAAGGTAGATAACTTTTATCAATTTCAGTCTTATGAAATTCCTAGATCTGTGAGATTCATTGAACTATTCAATGGCATGTTTAATCTCGGAATCCTCTTGAATCTCATCTTCTATTGAGAGAGCTCTTCTCGGAATCAATTGCTTGACTCCAAGTGATCATTTAATCAATCAGATGTTCTATAAGTACATTTCTATGTTTCCTTCTTTTGATGATTCAATTACTCCCACTGGTTCCTAGACCAGTTGTAAAAATCAAACAAACTGACACATAGACTGTGTCTCGCGCTGAGGTTCTCTTATGTGGCAGCAACCAGGCTCACCAATGCTTCCAGTAGTCGGATTACTTATCCATATCATCTTTAGTATTTTACCACTACTCGGTATGTCTCCCATATCATAACTCCTTATGACGGTGACTATTGGTCAAGCGAAGAGAGGGTATGTCAGGTTTAACAAGAATCTAATTCCTGGTCAAGGCCTAGTGATGACTAAAGGTTCTTTCACTTGGCTAATCCCTGAACTCCTTCAGGATTATTCTTACTCCCACTGTTTCCTTAGAACATGAGCTCTTTCTAAACGGGCTCTTCAAAGGATAACCGGGATGGCCAATGAAACGACATCGCTGATCAGTTTCAGGCTCGTCAAGAGATTCAGACGAATGCTACATGACCCTGGACTTTCTATGTACTAGTGGGATGATCCCAGCTTTACATTTCAGATAGTGTCGACATAACCTACTTAGTCTAAGATATGGTCGGAATATGATTTCTGCGGTCTGACTGGTTGAATATTTAATTCATGGAAATACTAATCGGAAATGTATCTTATACATCGAGGATCAAAACTATTTCGATCAATGCTCCATCATCTTCCCTAAGATACATTATAACCACTAATGTTCTTGGAAGAGGATAAACTGTGAAACATTTTTCTCAGTCTATGTTGTTACTCAGGTTCTGTTGATCTTATGCTTCCTTTGAAATCTTTGAACACTTCAAGGTTCCAATCAATCGCTTATTCCGATAAGCGAAACCATATTTGTCAAACTGTTTGGCAAATATTTTGAAGCATAACTAATCGTGTTCTGTTAGAAGATTCAAGCAATACACAGTAACTTATGTGTCTGTTGCACAAGATCTTAAGGTCTTTTACATCTTATGTAAATTTTATGATTTTGTTAATATTGTTCAAGACATGCAATCATCACCTGACTCCAAGTCAACTGATTCCAAAATCCTATCCATTGGATCTTTGGGTGATTCCTTTCTTGCCACAATTAATTTTATCAAGCACTCAATTCATCATGTGACTCTAAGTCAAATGATTCCAAAGTTCTGTCCAACTGGACCTTTGGTGAAAGTGATTCTCATAAAATTCACTTAACAATCATAAAGAAACACAATTTATTAGTCCAATCTCATTGGATGTATCAACGTTCAAGTTATTACCATTTATGCCATTAACACATTCACACAACGTTTCGAGGATAATTAAAACAATCATGTTAAAAAATATTTTGTTAAACCAGAATTATCCTCAGAACATTGTACTATGCGAATCCATGTCATGTGTGTCTATAAACTAATAACAAGAATAAATATCTAGCCTAACTCCAAAAACTGCACAAGGTCCAGATCCAATCTGAATACGCTCTCGTGCGACAACATCCCGCATCCTACAGAGTCCGTGCATACAGAGCAAATGTGAGAAAACACATCTTGTATCAAGAAATGAGGATCATGTATTATGAGTTTTAAGATATTACTGAGTTTGCCAAACGGTTTGGCTTTGGAGCATTGTTCCAATCTTTCTGTGACTGTGTCCCACCTTATGGATTCCCAGTTTGAGACATCGAACAATCGGTCCAGACGATCTGGATCATTTCTTGATGCACCTTAATACTGGACTTAATCCTGAAACAGCTGAACCAATAGAACTATGCTTCTCCATGAACGACTCATTTAGAGTCGACATTGAATGCATTTCCATGATTGTCTTATCCGGTTACCCTTCCTGTTCATCTGGATGAATGGATCAGCGAGTCGAGCTAATGCTTAACTCCTGATCACAAGGGGAAACCAGTTTTATACTGTTCGCCTATGTATCCCTCAATCTTGGAAACATGCAAACTGGTGCTGCTTCATTCTAGCTTGCAAATTCAAGCTCTTTGAAGATCCTAGTTCGTTCTCCTTTTTCAACCAGTTCTCGGAACCTTTCCTCAACTAGCTGTGCTAACTTATCTGACACCAAGAATTCTAAATCCCTGCGGAACTCGGGGTCAATGATCAATAGCATAATGCAACGAACTTCCTTGGACTCAATAGTGAAGGAGTCATGCTCATCACAAGCTGCTGTGTGATGTCATGTTTGGGAGCGGACACTCAGTTTGATATGGTTCGCCAGAAAAACTAAGAACTATTCTCTAATTGCAAAACCATATCACATAGTTCAGGCCAGTCAGCCTTACCATACTAAACATGTGCTTTCTGAAGCTCTCAGAAATGGGTGAAGGAGGAGAAGGAGGAGAATGACATTTTCTTCAGACATATATAAAATTTGAATTTATTGGTTTAATTAATCCTTTTAAATAATTACCCAATTTATATTATTTAACAAGGCTAGGATCCAAAATACCCCAACTATGCTGTGAAGAGGGATGCCGTAGTCACAACACAGTGGTCATTAAGGTAGATAACTTTTATCATTTTCAGTCTTATGAAATTCCTAGATCTGTGAGATTCATTGAACTGTTCAATGGCATGTTTAATCTCGGATATGCCCCACCGTTTGTGACTGGGATGCCGAGGATCACAAACCGGGTGTGAATAACCATGCAAATTAGCTCGGTACTCTCGGGGTCCATTATCATCTCAAATTGATGTGCCGGTTAACCACACACGCTCCATCAACAATGATAACACCCGAGAAACCCATTGCCACTCTTTATGAACCCCCATTGGTGTGCCGGTAACCCACACACGCTCCACCAACGTTTCATAAAGTGCAATGTGCAATTTCATGGGTTAGCATCAAATTCACATTTTTTCTAAAGTAATTAGATTGAGAATTCTTGTACGGGTTCTAGTACTTTGATCATTATACTTTTAATGATTAAGCGGTCCTATCAAAACTGTTCGGCTAACGACCCTCCACTGATCAGGCGAGCGGTGGGTGAGAGTGAACACCCATTAGACTGCCATTTTATAGGCAGTCTCCTTATACCCACTTTATAGACCAGCTTCGTGAATGAGGCCTACTAATGATTTGACTAACCAATTTATCTTATACATATAGTATTAACCTTTAATAATATATATAAGATGTATTTTAAATCTTTTAAAATATTCCTAGTTTATCTTTTAATTTCCTGAAATTTAGCTATTAAATTTCAAATTAAATTAAACCTTTAATTTGATTTAATTTATCTTTTAATTAAACTATTAATTAAATTAATTAAATCTAGATATTTTAAACCTTTTAAAATATTTTAGGATTTATCCTTTAATTTTCGAAATTTAACCATTAAATCAAAATTAAATTAAATCCCTTGAATTATCCTTTAATTAAACAATTAATTAAATTAATTCAAATGTAGATAGGTTTTTCCAAATTAATCAAATCAATTTAAACCTATCTTAAACCCCTAATTATCGAATTCAAACAAACTGGGTTTAAGGTTATCCATTTAATTAACCAATTAAAGTTACCAAAAATAGAAAACCTCCTAAAACCCTAACCAGGAAAATCGAAAAAGAAGGGGGGAGGGGCTAGGGTTTCAAAAACCCTAAACCTCAAAATCGAAATCAGGCCCAAAAGATTTATAAACAACAAACCCTAATTAGGAAAACTATTACAGCCATTCAATAAGAAAACAAGTAAAAGCTCTGATACCACTGAAAGATTTTCCGCAACCATGAACTAAAAAACCTAAGTTTACATGCAACCTAGAAAAGATCTATGTTTTCTTACTTTGAACATGTAACTAATTCCTAAAGGCCAAACAAAAATTAACTAAAAGAATAAATCAGAAAAACTAACCTTTAGTTTTAATCTTGAAGCTAAGCAGCACAAGTGACCTGCCTCAAATGAGATCACACCCAGGGAGCCAGAGGAAGATCACGAAAATTCCAGAGAGAGAATAATAGAATGAGCACTTATAATGAGGTCTAGGGTTCCCTATTTATAGGGAAACAAGAAACCCTAGCCGTCAGCCATTTTCCGGATTATACGTACGCGCGCCGCGGCCTATACATTGGCGCGCCGCACGCCGCAATTCAACTATTGAATTTGTACGACTTTAATCCCTGACTTCCTGATTAATCTAATTAATGCCACAAAAATTAATCTAATTAATTCCTGATTAATTATTAATCAATCAATATAGTTTCTAATTAATATATTATCACTTTAATATATTAACAAACCATATCTTTTATTTCTATTGATTTATTAATCCCATAATAAACCAACATTTCTCTATACCGAACTTTCTACCAAACCTCCAGCTATGAGGGCAACCCAAATGGACTTTGCTTCTATTAATTATGTAAATACAAATTATTAGTCATGGCTTAGACACCTAATCCAACAGAAAGCTCATACCTTTATTAGGAGGATATAAAGCCAGAAATTCACCGTTCTCTCATCCTACAAATGATATCAAAATCTAATGAATTGATAATTTGGCGCTCAATCACTTCGTCCATGCTTCCCTGCAATATAAACATCAGAAAAATCTTCCACCTTTCGGCACCATTCCAATCAAAAATCATAAAAACATGCAAACAGATGGTTTTTAAAAGTTTGCTTACCTTTTAAAGAAAAATTCGAAAGGGGAACCGATAAGAAAGGTGACGAAATTGAGGGAGATGATAAAAGGAGAATGAGGATGGCCTACAGACATGAGATACCTCTACAAAATTGAGGTTCCTGCGTATACAAACTGGAGTCCAATCAATCCTCCGATTATTATGAGGTCTTCTATGAAAATCAAACACAAAAACCTCACTATCAAGAATCTTATACCTATAGGATTAGCAAGAGTGTTAGCGTTTCTTCACCATATTTGTATCCCTCACCGAATCAACGAGAATGATACTCTCTCAGTTGTTCCACCAAATTCGATCGTGTAATTGATTCACGTTTCACTTAGCCGGTTCGATGTCTCCGGTATCATCTAATGTTGGAGAATTATCATCCTTGCTACTTGTACTATCTGATGGCTTCTGCTCTTTGTCCATGATTCAGACTAGAGCAGACCCAATTGAAGGGGTTTAATATGGAAAACGATTTGTGTAGATGAAGAAAATCAAATAGATGATGCGATTGTTCAATCTGGTACCAGTGAAGGGGTTTAAGGATCCTTTTGCTTCTCCAGTTTTCTCAGAGATGGGATTAGAAACCATTTGGGGGGGGGGGGGGTTAAGGAAGTTCTGTCAGTTTGTTCTTATGGTGCTCTTGGGTATGAATCAAAAGAGGGATTCTGGTTTAGATAATATTCATCCAATTCAAAGTGGCAAGAATAAGATCTCAAACAAGGAAATCTCTATAAAATAGAGAGGTTAGTTTTCTATGTTCATCTTTTAGTTGCTACAATTGTTATGAACAATATGATCCTTGATATGTTTTGTATGAACTATTGTTTTGATCTTGTTAAGGCTTCTGCTGCAAAGTGTTTTTTGTTATTTATGATGAAATCCCCTCAGGAACGATGTCGATTCATCACACACGAAACTTGAATCACCGCCACCACGCCTGAATCTCGAACGACGATGAGTTTGTCTTTGGTTATGCACACCATCAAATAACCTCCTTTCAACTTTTCATAAGTTTTGATGATTCTTAGGAAGAAGGGTTTGCCTATTGCCTCCGATTAGAAGTGATGAAGTGATGGTTGCAGGTTCAAAGGGTATTGTCGGTGTACCCTAATTTAAAGAGAGTAATGGGATGGGGTATTCTCAAAAATTTTAATTACAAATAATTAAAAAATAAAGGAAAATGAAAGAAATGCTATATTAGTAATTTCATAGCTACTTAACCTTTTTTAACTAACGATGTTAGTTGAAAAGGACCCCTTATGTTCATTTTAATCTTGAAAAGGAACCCCTCCTGTCCAAAATTCTTGAAAAAGACTTGCAGTGAGTTTTTTTTGCCAACCATAAGGACCATTTATGTAATTTTTCTTTTTCTTGATTTTATGGGATTAACAAATTTCGAGGGTATTTAATCTTACAATATTTAATTAGATAGGAATCAATTCAATTTAAATTAGGATGTGATCATTAACAAAGATAACTTTGGAAATTTACATTTTATGAGTTTTTTAGGTGGGAAATTGATTTATAAGATACATATAAAAGTGACACGTGACAAAGCAAAATTGTAGAAAAGGGTCATGTGACATCTATTAGGGATAGGTAGATAGTTTATCTTCAATAATAGTTTTTTTTTTACTTTTAACATTTTACTTGTTTCTTCAAATATGATTAGTTTGGCATTGAAACATCATAAAGGATACATTGCAATCACACATTCATTTTCACGAAATACCAACTGCGAGTAAGTTACAATCACCATTCTTACAACACTTTCAAAAACCTTCTTAGTGGTAGTTAAATTAACAATTCAAATGACTTAAATCAATCTCTCTTCTTAGAACATCAGCAGGTGGCACGACCTTGACAATTTTGAGACCTTGTGTGAAAATCAAAATGAGACCCATGACGATTTTTTGTTAAATAATATTTAAGCAAATTCTTCACTGTTAAATTTAAAACTCAAATACATCTCGTAAATTCATTAGTAATAAACTGAAACTATTACATGTAACTTTCTAAAAGAAGATAAACAACTTATACATTACTATATTTTCTGAACATCGACATTCCATCATTTTTAGAAGCAAATTCATTCATTATACTTTCATAATCAATGTTATCAATAAATTCATTTTCAATCGGAATCAAAGTCAAATCGTTTATTTTTTCTTGAGACACGACAAATCACAAATAATATTTTAGAAATTTTAGTTTTGAAAAGCTTCCCTTCACTGATGCAACTGTAAGGAGAACAGTCAACAATATTCTATATGTTAGACAAGAAATCTGAATGTTTATATGAGATATCGCTATTTTGTAAGCTCTTTTCAAGATTTTTGCAGCTTGCCTCTAGTTCATCTGTATTCAATGACTTCAACTTTTCTATTGTGAATAAGAAACCAAACACGTCTTTGTACTATTTGTATTGCTCAAACATTCTCTCTGATAAACCAATAGGTTGATCAACTAAGTATAGAAAATACGAGGTCCTGGATGATTCTTGATGTGAAAGTTAATATACTAGTTTTGATGACTCAACGCCACTCTCGTCAAAATGTTTTTTTCTAAAAATTCTTCTTTTTTTTCTCAACAAACACAAGATCAATTCCTAAATCATAAGCTAAAGCTCTGACATAATTTAGAGCCTTTTCAAACCCATGCTCTCGATATTCTTTTAAAAACTCAATAAGTGCTCCCACACTTCTCATTGAATCATCAATACATATGGTTTCACATTGTAGTTGTATGCTAAGGTTATTTACTTTATACGATATTTGATACCATATAACCATACCAGTAAAAAATTCAAAAAAAAATTACATACTTTGTTAGACAAGTAGCTTCATTTTAAATCTGTCTCTTCATTGACTGGCTCGCAGGCTATCCCGTTCCGTCCACAAACAATCATTATCATAGCAATAATTCATACAATTATCATAACAGGTAAGATCACCTTAGTCTAACATATCTTCCTTCCTACGCATGCAATATCACCTATAGTATAGTGAGAAGACTCACCTGATTGTAGTTGACTATATCGTTTATCTTTCTCGCCTTTGTATTTCCTTTCAACTTTAACTGTTAACATAATAATAAATCTATCATTTCTTAATCCTTAACTATATTATACTCGCATCATTAAACCCTTCAATAATTCCAATATGATACTCCATGATTTATCAAGTAAAGAACGGCCAGGTAGAAGATTAGATGGGGTGGCAGGATCCTTTCAGCATTTTAGCCTTTCGGAAAATCCAACAACCAGATCCCAAGTAATCGGCCTAGTCACCGTCCTCGTAAGTAAATCAATCGGTATTATTTTCGGAAATTACGAATTGTTATAATAACGACATTTTAAGGTTTTTGTTTACTATTGTTAGAAATTAGTATAATATAACATATGTTATACTTATTAAATATTCTACTTCTTAACAAAAACTATTTTACAATACCTAATTAAGCTATAGAAAGGTTTGTAGTTACCTTATGACCAGTCGTCGAAATCTATAACTCCTTCGTTAGGCTTTTAAGCTTCCTTCCGCTCACTTGCTTACACTCTAGTGCTTAGAAACCTCTATATATTGGATTGAGATTTAGTTGTGTGGTTTATGAGATGTTTTGAGGGGTATTTATACTTGAATTATTGAATAAAAAATTGCATGACACTTTTGACAAAAGATTTTAATAATATAACTTTGTTGAAATTAATACCTTCTAGAATCAGTCTGTTCAAGACTGGTTTAGCCGACTTTAAACCCATGAAATTCACGTTTTTATTTGATATTCCAGAAATTTATCTCAATACCTTTCCAGGGATGTATTTTACGTATTTATACGATTTTTCTATGATTTATTATGAATTTTTGAAAACAGACTATCTAATCTGTCAATTCCGAACTAATCAGTAAAGATTGCATTTTCTACCATCGATAATGTCATTTTCAAGCTTACTATTATTTTTGGTAATTGTACTAGACTCAATTTGTAAACTTTGTGTACTGGTTTGAGGTCCAAACGATTTTTCTAGAATTAATTATGATTTTTCTAAAAACGACACAAAATGCTGATTTTCATATGAAATTGTAACTAAAGTTTTTCTTAGTTTTATAATTACCAATGACCATATAATTCATAACACTCTTATTTTAAGTATATGTTATAATCAGGATACGGGTCTTACAAAGTTTATGCAAAACTTCTACTATTTTGGGAATTTGAGTCATTATTGCTTTCACACTTTCAATCCTATTTTGTTGGAAGTTATTAATAAAAACATAATTTGTATTTTTTTAGATGTAGATTCTTTCTTTAAGTCGTTGATAAACCTTAACATATTTAAGATTTTTTTATAAGATCTTGATTTTTTGTTTTTTCAGTTGTTCTTTTTTTTTTAATAAAATGACTTAAAGAGTTAAATATTACAACTCGCAGTTACATTGTATACGTTAAGGCTAATTTCCTACAATAATAACACATAAAAACATATATTTTCTTAATAACAAAGAATAAATTCAAACAATGGGGTAGTCTTGGCTTGATTTTAGCCACATTTGTGTTTGTGTTTAATAAAATTGTGTTTGTTTATAATAAACGAAATATTATGTAAATATTAATGTTTTTATTTATGTGTAGATTCAGGGCCGGCCCTAAGCAAGTGCGGGGTGGGCGACCATACAGGACCCGTGTCGTCGGGAGGGGGGGGGGGAAGGCCCGAAATTTTATATGTATACAATATGTATATTCTATATTTATTAAGTTTGCGTCATAAGCACACAAAAAGTCGTTAGATCAACTGGAAAGGCGCCGAGACAAGGAACAAGAGGTCGGCGGTTCAAAACTTACGGGTGTTCTACGAAGCTTAATGTTGATTCATTTTTTTTAGTTGGACGTCTTTTGACCTTTTCCATCAACCCAAACAATCAGCCCAAACCCATCCATTACTATCATTAACCCATTACTATATAAGAATTCTAAAATGATAATATCTCTTATTCTTCAAACAGAGATAAATGAGGTTTTGTTCTGCAAGTCTGTCATGTATTAGTTTACACCAATGTTGTCTGTAACTAGCAATAATAAGTGCTTGGTCGAGCCTTGACTAAATTGATGTGTTCAATTAAGTAGTCTGATGTGGTCATCATAAATCACTATCGGGAAAATGAATTTTGAACCTTGAGATTAACATAATTCATGTTTAAGGTTCATAAATATATCTTGTAGAACAGAGGAATAATTGATCACTTATTTAAGGGTTATCTCTTGATTTTAACCAGAGTTCGGCAGTTGCATTGGATGGCATACACTCTGTTGATTATTAGAAAGTATTAGACCACACAGAGTTGATGACTTATCCAACTAGGTGACTGTTGAAAATAATTTCCAATGTCAACTATTGGTAATATTTCTAATAATACCAGGGTTTTGTTGCGTTCCCCTTAAGACCCAGTAAAAGCAAACCAGTGCCTGAAATAAATTGGGAGAAATTAGTTTATTAAATTGTCATGTTATGATAAACTAATTAGAAACTAATTAGGAATTTACTTGGAATTAATTTGAAATTAATTTAGAATTAATTTGGATGAAATTAATTACAGAGACTGGATGTAAATTAATTAAAGAGTTTTAATTAATAGATACATTCCAAGGGGCAAAGTGGCAAAAGAGAGGTAGCTTTGGAAACAACTTGGACCTTCCCTATAAATAAAGAGCTAGGGATCGAACCCCAGCACTCCATTCCTTGCCCTAAAGTGTCGCCACCCTCATCCCTCCCCTCCCTTTCTTCTTTTGGCGATTTTAAAACCCTTTCCAAAGGGTTTTGGATTTTGCCTATTCAACCTTAAGGAAGTTCTGTCAGTTTGTTCTTCTGGTTTTCTTGGGTGTGAATCAAAAGAGGGATTCTGGTTTGGATCATCTTCATCCAATTCAAAGTGGCAAGAACAAGATCTCAAACAATGAAATCTCTATAATTCTTATGAACAATATGATACTTGATAAGTTTTGTATGAACTCTTGTTTTGATCTTGTTAAGACTCCCGCTGCAAATTGTTTTTTGTTGTTTATGATCAAATCCCATCAGGAACGACGTCGATTCATCACACACGAAACTTGAATCACTGCTGCCACGCCTGAATCTCGAACGACGATGGGTTTGTATTTGGTTATGCACGCCATTGAATAAGCTCCTTTCAACTTTTCATAAGCTTTGATGATTCTTAAGAAAAGAGTTTTCCTATTGCCTCTAATTAGAAGTGATGAAGTGATGGTTGCAGGTTCAAAGGGTACGGTCGGTGTGCCCTAATTTAGAGAGAGTAATGGGATGGGGTCTTCTAAAAAATTTTATTTACAAATAATTAAAAAAAATAAAGGAAAATGAAAGAAAAGGTATATTAATAATTTCAAAGCTACTTAACCTTTTTTAACTAACGGTGTTAGTCAAAAGGACCCTTTATGTTCATTTTAATATTGAAAAGGACCCCTTCTGTTCAAAATTCTTGAAAAAGACCTGCAGTGAGTTTTTTTGCCAACCACAAAGACCATTTATGTAATTTTGTATTTTCTTGATTTTATAGGATTAACAAATTTTGAGGGTATTTAAATTTACAATCTTTAATTAGATAGAAATCAACTCAATTTAAATTAGGATGTGATTATTAACAAATATAACTTTAGAAATTTATATTTTCTAAGTTTTTTAGGTTGGAAATTGATTTATAATATACGTATAAAAGTGACACGTGACAAAGTGAAAATGTAGAAAATGGTCGTGTGGCATTTTAGGGTTGTTTTATTATAAGAGATATATATTTTCTTTAATTATTTTATTATCAATAAAATATAACACATATTGACTTGTTTTCATATATATACGTTGAGATTGTTGCATCTATTAGGGATAGATAGTCTATCTTCAATAATAGTTTTTTTTTACTTCAACATTTTACTTGTTTCTTTAAATATGATTAGTTTGGCACTGAAACATCATAAAGGATACATTGCAATCACTTATTTAGCATTGAATACCAAAAAACATATTTTTCGACTAAGTTACAATCACCGTTTTCACAACACTTTCAAAAACCTTCTTAATGGTAGTTAAATTAACAATTCATATGACTTAAATCAATCTCCCTTACTTAGAACATCAGCAGGCACGATGACATTTTAGGCCTTGTGTGAAAATCAAAATTTGGCCCGTAACGTTTTCTATTAAATAATATTTAACAAATTCCTCACCGTTAAATTTGAAACTTAAATACACCTCGTAAATTCATTAGTAATAAACTGAAACTATTACATGTAACTTTCTAAAAGAAGATAAACAACCTATGTATTACTATTTTCTGAACATCGACATTCTATCGTTTTTAGAAGCTAATTCATCGATTACACTTTCATAATCAATATTATCAAGAAATTCATTTTCAATAGAAATCAAAGTCAAATCGTTTAATTTCTCTTGAGACACGGTAAATCACAAATAACATTTTAGAAATTTTAGTTTTGAAAAGCTTCCCTTCACTGATGCTACTGTAATGAACGATCAACAATATTCTATATGTTAGACAAAAACTAGATAAGTGTTTATATGAGATATCGCTATTTTGTAACCATTTTTCAAGATTTTTGCAGCTTGCCTCTAGTTCATTTGTATTCAATGACTTCAGCTTTTCTGTTGTGAATAAGAAACCAAACATGTCTTTGTACTATTTGTATTGCTCAAACATTCTCTCTAATAAACCAATAGCTTGATCAACTAAGTATAGAAAATACGAGGTCCTGAATAATTCTTGATGTGAAAGTTAATGTACCGGTTTTGATGACTCAACGCCACTCTCGTCAAAATGTCTTTTTCTAAATAAAAAAAATTTCTCAACAAATACTATATCAATTCCTAAATCATAAGCTAAAGCTCTTACATAAGTTAGAGCCTTTTCAAACCCATGCTCTCGATATTCTTTTAAAAAACTCAATAAGTGCTCCCACACTTCTCATTGAATCATCGATACACATGGTTTCATATTGTAGTTGTATGCTAAAGTTATTTACTTTAGGCGATATTTGGTACCATTTAATCATACCAGTTAGAAAAAAAAATACATACTCTGTTAGACAAGTAGCTTCACTTTAAATCTTTAAATCCGCCACTTCATTGACAAGTTTATGTAGAACTTCTACTATTATGAGAATTTGAGTCACTATTGCTTTCACACTTTCAATCCTACTTTGTTGGAAGTTATTATTAGAAACATAATTTGTACTTTTCTTAGATGTATATTATTTCTTTAAGTTGATAAACCTTAACAGATTTAAGATTTTTTATAAGATCTTGATTTTTTGTTTTTCAGTTGTTATTTTATAAATAAAATGAATAAAAATTAAAGATTACAACTCACGGTTACATTGTGTACGTTAAGGCTAATTTTCTACAATAATAACACACAAAACATATATTTTCTGAAAAATTCTATATCATAACTATAAATCTTCCCCTAAATTATGAGGCCCCTTACAAACAGAGACCCCGTGCGACCGCACCACAGACACACCCTCAGGACCGCCATTGTTACTACCGGATAAACAACAACTAATATATTCGCCATAAAAATGTTATACTTACCTTCTCTATCATATTTCAATTTATAGGACAACGAAATTACAAGATAAGATGTATCATCTTTTATTTCCATCAGATTTCTTAAAAACTATTAACCATCTCCTTTCTGGCTTGACGGCTTGGGAATTCACTCTCTATAGGAGGTGTTCCGGGAACCATGAAAAAAATTTAAACACTCTCTTTATTTAAACATTTTAGCAAAATATAATGTTTGAAGTCAAAATTTTATAACCGTGTGTAAAAAAGGTCTAAAACTCCCACTAAGAAAACATAAAAAAACTTGTTCGCCATAAAAAGTAAAAACGTTTTTTTATCTAATATATAAATGTGTAATAGATATCATTTCCTAAATTACATGCATATATACGCTATCAAAAGTATATATAAATATCCATTTAACAACGCAAATCTTTTGCCTTTTTTTCTCTATACCAATTATCAAGACTCAATCAAAAGTCACCCTTTGACCATGGTCAAATGCTACTTAATGCTGAGATTTTTTCAATTCCTCCACCTTCTTTTCAGTTGCCCTTAATGCTTTCTCATATATGCTTATCAACTGCAACAACAATCAATAATCAAACCATTTCTCATTTTCTCAAATATTTTTTTTAAATATTATTTATTCAGACAACACTTTATAATACCTCGTCAACTTCCTCGGAGGTAATTATAAATGGTGGTGACATCATGATGATGTCACCCGAAATACGTACTAACATCCCGTTTTTCTCACACTCTGCTCCAAAATACGCGCCTACCCCTAATAAACTCAAACATTAACAAAATTAGATAACATTTTATACTAATTTATTGACATTAAACTTGCATTAACAAGAAAATTAAATTGAACTCTTACCCCATTCAGGAGGGAAGGGGGTGTCACGTGACTTATTATCCGCAAATTCTGTCGCCAAAATTAATCCCGTTCCTCTTATCTACAAAATCAATAAGCATAAAACATTTTACATATTATAAAAAATAATTAAATAATTATATGACATACCTCTCCAATTATAGGACTTGAGGAAAAGGATTTTAAACCTTCTTGAAACTTTGGTGCCACCTTATTTACTACATCAACGATGTTTCTCTCCCTGAAAATATACAAAATGTATTAAAAAATTATCATATAATTAATTTGTTTTTTTGAAGATATGAAGTAAGATGTACTTGTAAATTTTGAGTGCTTCTAATGCAACAGCACAAGAAACAGGATGGCCGGAATAGGTGAATCCGTGAGAAAGTGTACCTACGGAATATACATATTGGAAAATGTAATTCAAGACCATGATCGGAATCACCAATTCCAACGGAATCAAGAATTTGAGATTTTACCTAGTTTATTGCTTTGAGTAGCAATAACATGTGCAACTTCTGAGCTAACAAGACAAGCTCCAATAGGCATATATGCAGATGAAAGAGCCTGAAATTTTTAAAATTCAAATAAGTTTTTTGCCTTGATTTATTAAATTTTCATTTAATTTATAATTTTACATAACAAACAACATGTTTGATGATTTTACCTTGGCTATGGAGACAAGATCAGGCTTAATCTTGTATTTATCACATCCAAACATACTTCCAATCCTCCCAAATGCACAAATTACCTATAAAAAAAATCCAAAATGATTATAAAACATAAAAAATATCTCATTATTTCTCAATTAGAAAAAGAAAACCACTGTTTTACCTCATCTGCAATGAATAAAATATCATATTTTTTAACAACAGCCTGGACCTGCATATGGTTTTAAAAGATATAAATAAGAGCATTGCTTACATGGCACAAATTATACTAATTATAATACAGTGGCATATATGTAAATATTTAAAAATTCAACCTTCTCAAAATAGCCTTCGGGTGGAGGTATGACACCTCCTGCCCCCATTACTGGTTCTGCAATAAACGCAGCAATCTGAAATATTTTTTAAAAAAAAAATGTAATGTCATCCACAATTACCATTAATAATATTTGAGTGACAAATATGTCTTTTTAAATTACCGTTTCTGGTCCCTCTTTCAGAATTAAATTCTCCAAATTGGTCGCTAACCTTGTTGAAAACTGGTCTTCCGTTTCACCTAATATTAAATTATCCAACTCGTAAATGTTTAAGCAGATTAAAAAAAGTAAATAAATTAATGGAAAAAAGAAAACCTGGAAGATGATATCTCCAATAATGGGGACAGTCGGTATGTAAAACAAATGGAGTAGGGAGGTCAAATTTCTGATGCAATGCTGGAAGACTGCAAAAACATAATAATAATAATAATAATAATAAAATAAATTTTGTGTCAAGAAATATGAAGTAGTTTAGTAAAAATTATTAAAATAATATGTTTTCCAAAAAAGACAGATTACCCAGAAAGACTAGCAGATATGAGGGTTGACCCATGGTATCTGTAAAATACATAAAATCAAATTAAAAAATTTAACCTTTTTGGAAGAAATATAAGCATCATTATTTAATTAATAATATTACGATTTTGCTCTAGCTATGAATTTCTTCTTGTTTGGCCTTCCAAGTGCGTTGTTATAATACCACACCAATTTCACCTACAAATATATATAAACAAAACGATTAAGAAAACTAGCAAAATTACAAATTATGAACTATATTAAAAATAACCAAACCTGAGTGTCATTAGCTTCTGAGCCACTGTTTGTGAAAAAGACTTTCTTCATTTTAGTTGCTGTAAACATTTCAAGAAGTTCTTTTGCAAGATCCTAAATATAATACAAAAAAGTAAGTAGATTTAAATTTAATACTCACACAAATTCAATTTGATATATTGAATTTAAACAAGTTAATTCGTTAATTATACCAGAGAGGGTTTTGTGGTACGGTTCCAAAAGGAGTGGTAAAAAGGTAAAGTTTTTAGCTGTTTAGTTGCAGCATCAACAAGCCTTGGTTCACTTCCTCCTACAAAAAGAAATATAAAAGTCAAAATTAAATAAATTACATAATTTTTAGAAAATGTTTCATCCAGAAAAGAAGAATGTACCTAAAGCTGTGCACCATAGACCAGCAAGAGAATCAAGATACTTTTTCCCATTGATGTCATACACATATGACCCCTAAATTAACAAGAATTAATCCAATTTTATAAATTAAAACTTATATATAGGAAAATAAGAAAATTCAACCTTTTAAATGTCAAAAATGTTTACCTCCGACTTATCTATAACTAAAGGATGTAGATCATTAGTCTGCCATCCAGCAGTAAAAGGAGCCAACATGTCATGTCCCTTATACCTAATATTATATATAGCAATCAGAAAATACGAAAAAATAATAATAATTTGAACTTTTTTAGCAAATACGAAAGAAAATTTAATCTTTTTTGTGGGTTAGTATCAAAGATGCATTCTAGTAACATACCCATTAGTGGAATCATCACTTTGTACTGCTTCTGTACTAGTCCACCTCGCCAGGAATATTCTAGAACCGCCACCATTTTTTGTGTATGAACCAATCTGTATACAAAACATCTTAAATTATCCCGAATCGAAAATTCGCGCATATTAAGATATTAGTTTGAAAGAAAGGACCTATCAAAGAAAACTGAGAAAAATAATTATAATTAGATAAAGTTGCATGCTTGCAAGTATTCTTTATTGATGAACAACTGCTTATTAATTTGAAAAGGACGACTAGCGGACCATAAAAGGGTAAGATGCTCCAGATATGAATCTTATATTCCATTCTTATACCCCTTTCTAAAATTTCATTATCCATATCGTAATTCTCAAACTGTACTGGTGTAATTGGACCACAATCACATCTTAGTATCTTCTACCACAGTAGAAACAGGATCGACAAAACTTATAATTAGCGAAACTAATAAGATCTTAATCATAGTAGGATGGAGAATATAAAATCTAGCCGATAGAAAATTAGCAGTACTGAAAGCCGAACACAATTTTTAACAACGCATATATTCCGATTATATTCGTCTGATAAACTGATGTTGATTCCGATTGCGTGTATGAATGGGATGAATAAGAGGGCCTGACCTGTGCTGTAGCCCTTCGGAACAGACTATTCATCTTCTCCTATAGTGTGGTAAAAGAGCTCCAAGATTTGAGTGAATGTTTTCAAGAAACAATATATGATTTTATATTGAAGGGATATCGCCTTTGAAAGAGACAGAAAGGTAGTCGACTTGGAGAAAGGGAGTATGACCGTGCGGTGTTCATTGCTGGATTTTAATAATTATGAAATCAGATAACGATCGGATCGGAGATAGCATTTTGATATTACTTTTATTTATTTTGAATTTTTTATAGTTGGATAACTCCTTGAATTACTAATTGGTATATTGATGAAAAAATAACGAGTATCTCAAATTTGGGGATTATCTTTTCTTCGTTCACTCATGTATGTCGACATCGTATTATGTGTATATGGATTACTTTTTTTAGGATGAATAAAGTCTTTGAATCCAGGTAATATCCATTTTATTCTTTTATTTATAAATAATATATAAAAAAACAAATGACTTGTAAATAAATAATATAAGCATAAATCATTTACAAATCAAGAAAATGCATCAAAATGTTAAAATAAAATCAGATCATACCAAATCACTACAAGTTTGATTTCTTTCTAAAAAGATATTCATATTAAAATCCTTAGGTTTTGGATTTACTTTTTATATACTTTTTTTGGTTTTATCTCATAAATTTCATATAACTTTTAAAATTATGAGATCATACTCAATACACAAGCATCTTCTCAGGATTCTCATAGACTCCTAATTGTTAAGTAGACATCGGATTTAATTCTGAGTGAATTATATCAATGAGAATGTTGTAAAGGATATTTGTGTGTTCGAACGTCCTATAATTTTATCGTTTAAGTACTAGAAATCTATTTTTTTTGTACTATATAATTCCATTCCCGCCAATGGAATTACTTGAATTCATTGAATACATTTCAATTCATAAAAATCTTGTTATTCTTATTGATTGTACTTAACACTCCTTATTTCTACAATCATAATCATTCATACAAGACCTACATTTACATTTACACCCGGGAAAATCTCTATACTTATGTCTACTTTTCTTAAATCTTGTTAAGAAATGAGATTCAATTTTTACCAACAATTTTATAAGTTGTTTCTTGAATAGCAATCCATAAAAAACACTGATACTAAGATCGACTAGATTAGGGTGATAACTAAAAGGAATTAGCAAGCAAAAAGGAGAAACCAGAAAATACATTGTTGTTACTATTAAACCTATTGTGATTCCTAATATATGAGTAAAAATAGGAATAAACACCCATATGATTCCATAGACCTCTTTAAGGATTCCACCGTAAACCTCTTTTAAGAAGCATCAAAAAAATGAATATCAACAAGTGGAAAAGAGAAACTGGAAAGGGGTATATGGGTTAAAATTTAAAAAATGTACTTAGAGTAAATCCGTAAACACTCTACAAACTTTATTGTACACACAGGGAAACCTCTACACTTATATCTACTTTTCTTACATATTGTACATAGGTTATGAGATTCAATCTTTTATAGCAATTTCATAAGCTTTTTTTTTTTTTTTGAAATAGCAATCATAAAATACTAAGATCGACTAGAGTAAGGTGATAATTAAAAGGAATTACCGAATTAGCAAGTAAAAGGGAGAAACTAGAAAAATATATTGTTGTTATTATTACACCTATTGTGATTCCTAATACATGACGAGTAGAAATAAGAATAAACATTCATATGATCTCGTAGACCTTTTTTAAGGATTCCAAGCAGACCTCTTTTAAGGAGCATAAAAAAAATGAATAGTCTGCAAATGGAAACGAGAAACCGGAAAAGGGGTACATGAAATAAATTAAAAAAGGCGTACATAGGGTAAAACCATAAAAATTCTACAAACTTTCTAGTGAGTTTCACTTTAGGGAAACGAAGAAAACCGATGAAAATTAAACAAAAAAGGTAAAATTAAGAAGTTGTATGGAAACTATGGGATAAAACTGAAAATAAATTATAAAAAGGATAAAACAAATTCAAACAACTTAAGAGTTTTCTTGTCGGTGTCCATTTTCTAATCAATTTAAAAAGTAATAAAAAAACATTAATTATTACGCTCCATGAATTTGAGTTTTGGAAATGTATAAAAACGAGGGAAAAGGAGCCGCGCTTCGCTGCGGTTAAGGAAGTCAATAAATTGGTAACAAAACTGAAATAATTAAAAGTTTTAATGGCGAAATTGAAAACAACGAATTTTTTGTTGGCAAAATTGAAAACAACGAAAGTAACTATTGCTGGCCAAAACTAAAAACATTGAAAGTTTTGGGGCCAAAATTAAAAATATCAAAAATTTTGGTGGTAAAATTGAAAGCAACAAATTTTACTATTTATAGCAGGGAACAATTGGAAAATATTTATAGTTTTGAGGCTAAATTTGGAAACAAATAAATTTTTTGGTGGCAACTTTGAAAGGTACAAAACTTTAGTGGTATAATTCAAAAACCTAAAAAGATACTGTTCATACCGGGCGACAATTGTATATATTAATAATTGCATCATTTGTTTTAGGATAATTTGATTTTTGTTAATTAGATTAAAGACTTGATTTGTTTAAAATACATAAAAGTTTGTTTATAAAACAAACCAAAAGGTTTAAATATCAATTCATACCAAATCAAAGTTGGTTTATAGACACACTAAAAGTTGATCTTCCCACCTATGTGGGAAAACTTGATTCCACTTTCCAAGTTCCCTTTTCCTATTTCCTCTGCCTTACTTTAAAGTCGATAGCTCATTCATTTTAACTATGATTTAGATGTCTAATATATCATTTCAAAGCTTTGTTCAAAATACAACAAGATATTCCTGAAAATGGGCATCAAATATGAACGCCCACGATTTAGGGCTAGAAATTTTAACAATTAGGTGTAAATATATACTAAAAATAATATTTTATTTGATTTAGATAATAGTAAATAGTTAGAATATTTATTTGATAGATTTCAAATTTAATTTTTAGGAGATCAAAAAAAAGTTTTAATATAAGAATATACTATTTAGGACATGTAAGTTGAGATGTGAAACTTGAGTTAACACTTTTAACTAATATGTGGATTGTGATTTGCAAGAATATTAGCTATTGGGGTTGACTGGAAGCTAAGGGGCCTAGTCTGGTAGTAAAAGTACCAGTTATGGTTAAACTGGAAAAATAGAGAAACATGGGACTATTCTTGCCAAATGTTAGAAGTTTAGATATCTTAAGCTGTAAACTCTCTTCCAGCTCTCATTTGAATGATGACACTTAGAAATGAGAGGGGGAGCATGAAATCTTGCAAAGAATTCGATTTTATAAGGCATTTAGTGATCACAACCAAATTTTATCAACAAAACTTTGTAGTGAAGATCTTGATGTAGCTTTCTTCTCCATTTTTGTTGGTTACTTATAAAATTGGAGCTTCCATCAATGGTGAAACCCTGATCTAGTTTATTAATCTAAAACAGATGCTAAAATGATTTTTTGTGTTTTGGATATGAATAATAGAGTTATATTGGTAAACTATAGGAGTTAATCCATCTCCATAGCCAAAATTGTGATTATGAAGGTTTGATAGGTATTTTTGGACCTAGCTTGATGAATCTCCCCTTTATTCATTTGAATCCAAATTTGATAATGGCATTAGTGTTTTGTTATGTTTTGGAGTTAGATTATATCACTCTAAGTTCAATTCATAACTGAGAATCGAATCTAGTGATCATCCTTTGAGTTTTGGAGCTTGAATTTGAGAATACTGGATGATATCTTAGATTAATACATAGATTAAGTTAATAATGTTAATTAGAATTTTATCTAATGTTTAGGTTAAGTTTCATATAATTTGTTATCATCATAAGCCATTAGATGGAAGTGTTAAGGTCGCATTAGACAAAAGTAGGAAGCCTTTGCTCATTAAACATGGGATGCAGGAAACACATGGGTCATGTGATTTCATGCCTTAATCACACATGTCATAGGCTGACTACCATATGTTTTTTAACTTCTTCGATTTTGATCTATTTAGCCTCTAGTTGCTTTCGTTGTCGGTCACCGATAATGCAATAAGCAGAAAGCTTAACACACATTAATGGTGAAATTGCATAACTTTATTAAACAACTTCGAAACCAATAAGACTAATACGAGACACACATCAGATTAAATGAACTCTATGATCTCTAATTGAAAGCAACAAACAACTCTCAATTGCTCGTACAAAAGTACACATAAAACTATACTAGAATTACATAAATACTAATCTAATAAAATTAATCATCTAAATATATTGACATAAATACTAATCTAATAAAATTGGTCATCTAACTATCTTCGTATTTGAAGTTTAACAAGGTTTATCTTCATGAACTTTCATTTGACACATATGTTGAACTGCCTTTGGTAGATAAGACTTTCAGAGCCAAGTTGTTTAAGCTACAGACAACTCAAGCCTTCAAGGGTAGACTACACTGAGTAAGTTCTTGATGCATAACTTAGTCAGGTTAGATTAACAACTAATTGCAACTTAGATACATAATTTTGGCCATCATAAAATCATTGGTTCAATCATAAGAATCTCTCCTTATTTGATGATGTTAAAACCTAACTATAATATTTACAAAAGAAAATTTTATATGCATGTCTCTTATATAGAATGAAATCTTTTCTTATGAACAATAATAAATAACTACATATACAATAATTGTTTCGTTAGATTCTAGCATGTTGTATTCATTATCCTTGAACTTTTCAGTTTCATCAATGATCTATTATTTGATCGGGCATACAATAGAACATTTAATTCTTCCATTCTATTGTCAAAATGAGTAGATAATGTTTGTTGGCCACCTAAACCATTAGACAATCAATTCCCAACTTGAATATGTGAGTTGTGCTGGCTTTAGATAGTATTTACATTTTATTAAAAGGAAATAAATAAGTAATAATATTTTATAGTGTACAAGTTTATTATTTAGCAATATAAATAAATTACAAAATAATAGTTATTTATTATTTATTGGTCATAATAAAACAAATAAATAAATTATTTATTTATTACAAACTAAATAATTTATTTATTACAAGCTAAATACAATACTATTTAATTAATTAAAAACTAATTAATGAGTTTGAACTTTTATATTTAGTTGCTTTAAACATCTTGAATATAATATGGAGCATTTAAAGTTATAAATAATTACTACCACTGCACCACCCATGCCTATCTTTCTTCCTCTCTTGTTTGTCGATTTCACGATGAAGAAAAGACAAGTTAATGTTGATATTGTTGATAGTCTAGCTGTTGTTTGTTACTGATTTGTATTAATCATATGTAAAGATTACAAATTGATGGCAATTATACTCTAACATCAAAGGACACGGTCAATCATTAATTTAGTAATTTTAGGGTTGAAATATGTTGATCTTTTGCATTATAAGGGTGGGGGGAGTAGAACCCACTGAACCCACGCGCCACGTCAGCTTTTCTCTCTCCTCTCACTTCCATCTTTCCCCATCTTTCACCAATCTTTCACCCATGGAACCAGTACCCACTGAACCTACAATGCCACATCGGATATTTGATTTTTAAATTATTTAATTAAATGAATAAATTAGTTTTAACACTTAATTTAATATTATAAATAATAATAAAATGCACAAAAATTTAAGAAAATTCAAATAACATTTAATTAAAAAACAAATCGGTACAAGATAAAAAAATCCTAAATACGGAAATAAAAATCCTAAAGTTCCCACCCATACATTTATGCAATTTCCTATTTTTTCATAAGGACCAATGCCAATTTTGATCCGGTCAAATGTTCATGGGGGCGAAGGAAGAATTTTAAATCTTTTTGCTCACGAGCCCTTTTGAGCGCTGCCATCTCTTGCTCAAGGAGGGCTGATTTCCTCGTCAATTATTCCTCCTGTTTCGCCAAAACAACCATTTTCTTTTCACGAAGGTTGTCCTTCTTCTTCGCTTCAGCCTCATTAATATTCGCCAGTGCGGATATCTTATCGACGATGGTCTGATAACCATCAGGCATTGATGAAGATCCTGCCACATTTTTCCCTTTTCTTTGCCGAGAATGTGATGATGGTTGTGGGGAAGGTTCATTGTCTTCATCAAGATCGATTGGATGAGGCGAAAAGTGTGCATCAGAAGGAGAGTTGGTGAATTGGTTGGAGCCGGATGTCTTACTTCGTTTGGCGGAATGATGTGGGGAATGCATCCCCATTTCTTTGACTGTTTCCCATTTGGCATGCTCTCTGAGTATTTCCCATGCCCCCGTATGTGCGAAAGTGGACCGGTACACTTTCCGGTACTCTGAATGGGTGGCCTGTAAAACATCCGTATCCCCCCTCCCACTTGCACGCATGTTCATTTTATTGTTGAATATACAATTGAAATTATTTACCTTCTTTTGCAAGTCTTTGTACTTGGAGTTGATTTGATGCTTGGTCCGATCGGTACCTTGAATTTGTGCCTGGAAATGTTCCAACACATTCTGCCAGAAAGAGTCGGACCGTTGGGTGTTTTCGCGTTCTTGGTCCTCAGAACAACTAATGTACGCCTTCGCTAAGGCGATCTCCTCCCTCTCCTCCCAATTTCTGCGTTTCACTCGGTGAGTGTAATTCCTTTTACGCGTAGAGGGTTGTGTCTCTGGGACAACCTCCTCCTCCTCCTCCTGGTCATCTGCTTGTGGCTCCTCCTCTTGCTCCTATTGCTCCTCCTCTTGCCCATCTTGGTGCTCCTCCTGTTGCTCCTCCTCGTTATCCGAGGGTGGAATGGTTTCATCACTGGACTCTTCTTGGGTACGGAAGTGAGAAGTGTCCGAGACGTAGCATTGTTGGAATTGGTTGGGGTATTGTGGGAACTGGGTTTGGTATTGTTGGAATTGGTTGGGGTATTGTGAAAAGTTTTGTTGGTATGATGGATATTGTGTGTAACTGTGAAGGTGTGGGGATGGAGTTGGGGGAACTTCTTGACGTTTTCAAGCCCACTCTATGAGTATTAAGCTGTTTTTTTAAAATTATCTTAGCAAAGATTTTATAATTCGGGGTTTCAAGCCCACTCTCGTCGTCCTTGTCCAGCACCCAAAACCAAAGATGGACCAAAACAAGGAGAGCAGCTCCATATTCGACCCTTGCCCCATTTGCCTCTCACCGATCACTCAAGAATCGTACTTGGATCAATGTTTTCGTACGTATCATCTTCTCCGCTCTTTCTGATTTCTCTTCTGACCTTGTTCGAATCTTTAATATACAAAGAATTAGTTCGTATTATATACCGTGGGTAATAACAAATCGATATGTTCTCTTGATGTATGAATTGTGTAATCACCGACTCAAGTGTCCGTATTATTGTATGAACTGTGTAATCACCGCCCCAAGTGTTCGTATTCTCTCATTTCCAACCAAAAGACGTAATTCTAAATTTAGGTAAAACGACCCATTATTCCTCTTTAAAGGTTGATAGACCGTTAATAATTTCGCTGTAAAATAGTTGGTGAAGTTCATGAAATCGCTACAGTTTGGTTAGGAAGGTCCCATGAAAATTGCAACTTATTCTATGAATGTCTGCGCACTTTAGACCTGACGACCTTCCATTTTTATCAGCTGATTGCATTTTTTCGAAGTATTTTGAAGAAGAAACTAAACTTGCGGAAAAATCTATACCGATTTTGAATATAAAATGTTAGGGCTCCATTAATTTTGCACCTTTCTTTTCCTCTGTATATACCTATATATCACTACCAACATGGGCAATGTAATCTATTCGATACATATTGCTATTATTTGTAAAGAAATGTAAGTATGTTGGTATCATGGACATGGATACTGAACCTGATTATATGTATTTACATTTGCAGATAAGTTTTGCTACAGTTGCATCCTGCAATGGACAAAAGTTGCTGTCAATAAACAATCTCCTAGTAAACCCTTTGTAAAATGTCCTCTTTGTAAGGTTTGTCACACATAAATTTCTGATATATAACATGAATTGCGTCTCTATGAAACTAATTCCACAAAAATGGAAAAAGATATATAAAAATGCATTCTTGACAAACTAATTTCACAATTATGGTAATCATGCAGACAAAAAGTTCATCTATAATATATGGGTATGATGGAAGTTCTTTCCAACAGCATCTTCTTCATGAGAATTCAGAAAATAGGTAATTTTTCTTTCTATATTCTATTGTATTATACTATTATGTTTCGTCCTTCTTGTTTTTGATATTTAGTAAGCTTACTTATTCTATCCGTTGTAACTGTAGCATTTTCTTTACAAAAGCCCACAAGTACAGATTACAGTGCTACTACATTGAGCTAGGTATGCTCCTTTATATATATCATAAAAATATAAAATAGCAACATACTTCACTTGTACTAAAAAAAAAACTGACTTAAGTCAATTGGTAAAACAGATTGACTTTCTTGAGTCAAATCATCAACATTTTGGTTTAATATAAGAATACTTATTCATCTGCAAAAAGTAGTTAAAAATCAACAAAAAAAACAATATGTATTTTCTTTTATACTTACAAATTAATCTTATCAGGTAACACAGTTGGTAACATTAACATATCGCGCTATTGGAAATCATATAAATATCGTCAATCGAATCAATGGTTATATAATTGGGTGAGCAGGGAAATTCAAGCTTTGATTCAGGTTCATTTCATTATTTTTCTTGTATATCTTGATACATTTCTCATATTTGTCTATTTAATTTAACATGTTATACTATAAGAAGCTATCATGTATTTATGTTTTACTGATAATAAATAATTCTTGTTTTTGTGTAGGAAAAAGATGTTGATATAATCGTGCATCATATTATTGGAGTCATTGATTCATGGAGAAGGTAAGTTTCACCATCTGGTTGACTATTAGTCAAATATCTGGTTGACTGGTCAGTAATGGCAAATTGGTAATATTATCAGAAACGAGCCAATGGGGTCTAAAATTTCGCCTGAATTAAAACAAGAAGGGTTTAAGAGTATGGTGGCGGATGCTGCGAAGCCTTTCTTGAGAGGGAGAACAGATCGATTTGTGAAAGAGGTGGAAATGTTTTTAGCTTCAGGATTAAATATTGAAGCATATGATAAAGTTTATGTTAAACATTTGGGATGGAAAATTCCTGAGATAGTAGGCGATGATGATGATGATGATGAAGAACATGATGATTGTAATCCAGTGATTCCATTGTTGTCTTTTTCAGATGAGGAGCTTGATGAAACGAGTTGAATAAAATTATTGTTTGATGGAGAAAATGTTGATTATGTAAATGCTATTAATTGTTTATGTTATATAATAATTATTAGAATTAGATGAAAGTATTATCATGGTTTTGTCACGATTGTGTGTTGAAACACTTTGAACTCGAGATAAATTTTTGGTACGAACATATCAAGTAGTCTTTTCAAAAATTTCAATATGGTTTATCGTTTCAATGATAATTACAGAGAAATGAATACCATGTCGTGTTATGTGTCAATTTATACCTTTTTTTTTAGACAATTTTAGTTCTCAAATGACAATTTTTGGCAATATAGCGACATATAATAAAGAGGCGACGCTCCTAACACCGTGGCGTGTTCGGCACGCAGCGTTTGAGAGCTTTTGGGAGTGTTTAGCGTTTAGCTTTTAGGAAAAAGCTCGAAAAAAATGAAAAAACCTCGTTCGGTAGCAAGAGCTTATAGTTTTTATTTTTAACAAAATGCTCATAATTCAAAATCTATTTCAATTAGCTTTTGAAAACGTTTAGCGTTTGACTTTTGATTTTTATATTATTTTATACTTGTAAAAGCTAAAGCCTACTTCTGCCGAACAATTATGCACTAATAAAAGTCACAACTACCAGTTAACCGCTAACCGCTAACCGCTACCAGCTAACCGTTAACCGCTACCAGCTAATTTTGCCAAACACGCCCTTAACCAAAATCAATCTTCCACCGATCGACAAAAGCGGGATTTTCCACTTAGCTAATCTTTTTTTAGCTTTTCGATTATGTCGTTCAAAGCCATACCTTTTCATATTATTTCCTACCATAACACCCAAATATTTAAAAGGAAACTTTTCCATAGCACACCCCGTCTTGGTTGCGAAATCTGTCACATCTTCATCCTCAACTCCAATACCAATAAGTTTTGAATTTTGAATATTGATTTTAAGACCCGAAGCCTGATAAAAACATTGTAAAACTCTTAACAAACATTGTAAATTCGAACGAGACCACTTACCTATTATTAAAGCATCATCGACATATAATAAATCTGAGAGGAACATATTCGAACATCCCAATTTGGCTCCCCGGAACAAACCCCCTTTGGTGACATCTTCAAGTGCAACACTTAAATCCTCCATAACTAAAATAAATAAAAAAGGAGAAAGAGGATCTCCTTGATGCAAACCCCGTTCCATCTTAAACTTCCATTGACTAACACATAAGCAATTATGGAGTCCAAACACGACTTAATCCACTTACACCAAACCGAGCGAAAACTCATGACACGAAGCAATTGCATCAAATAATCTCAACAATCGGAATCATAAGCCTTTTCAAATTTTGTTTTAGAAATAAACGCCTACTTATTTTTTTCCATAATCAAGACACCATTTCATTTCCTATTAAAGGCCCATCAAGAATCTGTCTTTCCATCAAGATTATTTGACAGTGATTTCAAGTATAAATGACAACCATTTAATATAATTACATCTTTCAACAAAATACATTTATAAACCTCCAAAAACCAACAAAAAACTTTCCTTGGACATGTAATGTTCTCTGATCTTCACCCTTACCTGGTATGCTCAAGCATTGCGTTCCTCTTATCCAACATTTGATCAATAAACTCCTCTGTGAGGAGGTTCCTTGCACAATATTACCTCACTAATTGTCGAAGAAAATATATGGAGCTTATTACCTTCTGTTCGATCCCTTCTAAGATTTGAAGCGCTATAGTCAAAGCTCTTTTCCTTGTCTCAGAGTCTTTCCACATGTCTTTTCACATGTCTTGGTTGCTTTTAGAAATGAGGTAAGTTACATGTTGGAATATTTACGCCATGGCCTACTTTTAATGAAAATGGTTGTTTTTAGTGGATTTTTATGTAAACGTGGTTCTTAATCTATTGTTTGGTTGTTTATAATGAGAAGTTAAGCCAGACCTTATTGGTTCTTTATTACAATGACACCAATTAGACCCTTTGGTGGATTATCGGTTAATGAGAGGGGTTAAGTGTTATTGCTAAGGAGAATCGTCATTCTTAAATTTTTCTTGGTACTAGAATGCATTAAATTACTGTAAATCTGTTTATAGTTCCTTATACTAGTATATAGTAAAACCATAACTTACATATTTCTTGAATTTTAATATATTTTCTTTATCGTATAGTTGAACCTTGAACAAGAACAATCCTATCCTTCCAGATTGCTTTAATACTTTAGTTGGAGTCACTGTGCAAGCCACATCAGCCAACAAACCTAGTTAAGGACATGATAACCTACTACAAGGTAAAAACATGCCAAGGCTATGCGGTATACACCCCACGCAGATGGCGTGGGGACTGACGTGGCTTGTTGCCACGGCGTGGAACACCGCCCCGGTGTCGCGTGGGTGACATGGCCGTGGGTGGGCGTGGAGAGAGGAACGGCAGGCCATGACAATTCTCTTTCTCTTTCTTTCTCTCTATCTCTCTTCCTTTCTCTCTCTTCTTAATATTATAATAATACATAGAAAATAAAAAAAATAGTGATGTGTGTGGTAAGAGAGTGGAGATTGATGTGGCGGTGATATAAAGTCACTTTTCATGTGGAAACCTGAGGACGTATACCGCATAGCCTAAATAACATTTAAATTTTTTTTTCCAAAGTTCAGGGCATAGATAACCGACTAGAAAGTAAAAACCAGCTAAATGATATATATATATATATATATATATATATATATATATATATATATATATATATATATATATATATATATATATATATATATATATATATATATATATATATATATATATATATATATATATATATATATATATATATATATATATATATATATATATATATATATATATATATATATGACAAAATCTTACAAAATTAAAATATCTACGTTGTAATATACATGAAAATAATATTAATATAAAACTATTATTTCTGACAAACGTAAGGATTATAATGTGATTTTTCTAAGGTTGGTGGGAGTACCCATCACATTGCCCAAATGTGATGGGCGCCACATCAGCGCCACCTCACCATCACATTCTCATCACACCACCTAAAAATACCCATCACACTACATCATCTTTTCCCAATAAAAAATAATTCAATAATAATAAAAATGGTTGGGTGTGATTGGCTAGTTATATATATAAAAGTAATTAAAAAAAAGAAAAAAAAAAAGAAAAATATTTGATTGGTCGTGGTCTCCCGTGAAACCCATCACCTTCCATCACGGTAACCCCCATCACGGAGCACCCGGGGCGGTGTGCACGTTGTGATGGGTGCCACCGTGTCCATCACGGTCACTCCGTGATAACCACTCCGAATGGTCTAATAGAAAAAACAGTAAATTCTTTGTTATACGTGGTCGTGACGTGGAGCGGATGTTACCCCTATCCTCCATTCAAAACAGTGGGGATACCCCCCGCCCCATACTTCACCCCTATACTATCTTCAACTGAAAATTCTCCACATAGAGAGACGATGACGATGGCACAGAAGTCCGATTATGGAGCTTTCATGGAGAAGTTCATCCTCCAGCCGTCGCCAACCACTTCTCCTGCGCAGTTCCCCTTGAGTCGCCTCACTTTTGCTGTCAAAGACATGTGAGTTTTCTCTTCATCCACAAATGGTCGCTGAGCTTCGACCTCTCTTGATCTCTATTCACTTATTTATATACAGCTGTTTACCGATACTGTGCTTAACTTGGTTCCGTTGTCAAATTACCAAACATTTGAGAGTAATTAATTATTGGTACTACATTACACCTTTTAAATTAAATGTAGTGTTTTCGACGTGTTAGAACCCGATTTTGATTGCAGAACATGAAAATTGTAGATTGATTGTAGGAACATAAGTAAAAATCAACTGGAATTTTCTTATACACGATTTCAATGTCCAAGTGATTAATCAAATAATTTGCTTCAGTTACCTGATTGAAGTGATTTCTGCTAATGATTGTTTACTGTGTGTCAATTTCTTTGTTACTAAATTTGAACTGCAAATCAGATTTGACATGGATGGATACGTGAGCGGATTTGGGAATCCAGATTGGTTAAGGACTCATTCTGTTGCCACATCCACAGCTCCTGCTGTTTCAGCCATGTTGAAGGCAGGTGCCACATGTATTGGCAGAACTGTCATGGATGAAATGGCTTACAGGTCAGAATTCAGATATATCCATATCTGTTCAATTTTATACAACATGAAATAAAATAAAAAACAAACTCCCAAAATAAGCATTAAAAGATCTTATAATAATGTTTTCCACAGCATAAATGGAGAAAATATACATTATGGTACACCCCTTAATCCATGTGCACCAGACCGTGTTCCTGGTGGATCTTCAAGTGGTTCTGCTGTAGCAGTTAGTGCCAAACTTTCTGATTTCTCTTTAGGTGAGTTAGCGCATGTTTCGTTTTTTGGACTAAATGAACCGTCTGAAAGAGAGTAAATGACCGTTTTACCCTTATGTCTATATGTATAGGCACCGACACTGGAGGAAGTGTAAGAGTTCCTGCATCATACTGTGGAATTTTAGGGTTTCGCCCTTCTCATGGAATTGTTTCTACTGAAGGAGTTATTCCAATGGCACAGAGTTTTGATACTGTTGGTAAGCTGTGATTGTTATGATATAATTGAATAATGTGGAACATATGTTAAAAAATTTGCATTTAGAAAATTGTTTTGATGTTGGAAATTTAAAATGCAGGATGGTTTTCTAGGGATCCTGGGACTTTAAATCATGTTGGGCAGATATTATTAGGGTTACCTAATGAAAAACTTGTGCAGCCTAGTAAAGTTTTAATTGCTGAAGATTGTTTTAAGCTTCTTAGTATTCCAACCACACGAGTTACCAAAGTTGTTACTTCATCAATAGAGATGTTATTTGGAGGTAATGCTTTGCTTTCTTTTTTTCATTTTTTGGTCCCTATTTCACCTTTTTTGTAAAATGACGATTTTGCCCCTCATTAATATAAGGCTTTAGAAGTGCAGGTGATATCATACAGTCTGTTAACCTTGGAGACTACATTGAAAGCAAAGTTCCAAGTTTGAAGCACTTTATGCAGAATGATAATACAGAAAACAAAGAATTTAGCATTAAATCTTTGGTGGCTCTCTCTACTGCCATGCGATTGCTTCAAAGGTGCAATTTTTGACTTTCTTTTGGTCATACTTTCATCTTGCTAGAAGATGGCATATTGTTTAGGGTACCAAATACCAATATAGGCAATGTACTTTAATTTATAGAAGATGAAATTGTGAATTTTATCTGCCCCGTTTTTTTCTTTGTGTATGAAGGTTTGAATTCAAGAAAAACCATGGTGAGTGGGTGACCACGGTTAAACCTAACTTGGGTCCAGGTATATCAGAAAGGGTAATCGATGCCCTTAACACATCACAAGAAGACATAGGCCCCTTTGAATCCGTTAAGACTCAACTACAAGAAGCTCTCTCTGCTCTCTTAGGGGTATTACCCTTCCCCCTCTTGAAATACTTCATTTTTTACCCATAATAGCAATGTACTTACATTTCTTTACCCATAACACCAACATACTTACATTTCTTTAACAAGTACATTGCTCGTATTGATAGTAAGAGTAAAGTACGTTGCTATGTTTTAGGAACATGGCGTAATTGTTTTCCCTACTGTTCCTGGACCTCCACCTGAATTGCAAACAGAAACCACTTCATTGGAAACATTTCGTGCCAGGGCATTCAGCTTGCTGTCAGTGGCAGGTGTATCTGGATTCTGCCAGGTCAGCACTTAAAAGCCACCATCCGTATTTCACTTGTTTGCCTATTAATTAATTGCACCTTAAAATATTTGAAAATTGAAACTTTTTTATAGGTGACAATTCCACTAGGAAACTACAACGATCTTCCTGTATCGGTTTCTTTGTTGGCAAACCATGGTTCAGATGTGTTCCTGTTAAATCTTGTTGAATCCATTTATCCCACTTTGAAAGAACAAGTTTCCATAGCTGAGAAAGTGAGTTATTAAATTTCAGATGATTAATTGTATAAATGGTTGAAGTTGTAATTGCTTGATACATATTCAGAAGAAAATTTCGATTCCTTCCAAAAACTTTCTACATGATCAAAACTTCAAAACACCTCCTTGTAATGTTACAATAAAATAAAGTACACTTATGCTAAAAATGGAAATGGAAAGTGATTAGCTTCTTGGTCAAGCCACCAATTATTAGAGAAACAAAAATGGGTCAAATCAAGTCAAATATAAACTGTCCAAAACCGCAAAGCCAGCAGCAACACCGCCCTCGTTTGATGAAGAAACCTTGGTGCGCATTAGGTAACCACATTGGTCGCTAATAATTACCTTCTCGTTGTTTCTGTGTGATTTAGAAGGTGTGACTAGATTGCATAATTTGGTTGAATACTAAAAGAAATAAAATATGTGAGATATGTATGTACCTTAAATATGCACTGAATATCCCGAGTTCGGATATGGCTTGTTCTTTATAGCAAATACCTTCGCGAACAAGAAGTGTCGGGAAAACTTTTGGGAAAATTCTTTGCATGAGGATGTATGCGGCTTCTTCTTCGGATCCTTCCTTTTGCAATCTTAGAAGCGTTTCCTTAACTTCGTCTCCGTAAATGTTGTTACCTGATTTGAATGAAAAGATACTAATCAGACTAGAGTCGATGAGGAGGGCAATTACGTCTTTTGCATAATAGATCAAAAGCAAACATGTGTTGTATCCCTCCTACAATTTGTAGGTGGGACAAAAGATTACAACTTTTGTCCCATTGACATCGGTCTCAGATAGCAGATAGCAGATAGCAGATAGCAGATAGCAGATAGCAGATGAGGTGTGACCTCCGCCTTCTCTTTGTGGCTTCATGACAAATGCCCCTGGCTGATCAATAGCATTCTTGACAGCAATTGAATCATCCAAACTCCATAATCCAGCAAAGCATGCCCGAAGCTTGGCTATGTCATCTTTATTTTCAAGAAACCTGCTCCCACATAAACCAAATTACCAAAGTACCCCTATACTAGTTCAGTCACCAAAACAAAATATTCTTAAGTTGAAATTTTCCAAAAGAAATCAAATCAACAACATTTACCTCTCGAGTACATTGGGTTTTGCAAGCTCCTGTTGAACTTTCTTGGTGCCAGTTAAATGATAAGAGATTGAAGGACACTTGATAGCTGAGGATTCCTCCATAAGCAGCCTAGCTTTCCACTCCTACAAGATTCATAAACATTTAATGGAAAAGAAAATAAAACATGCAAAAGAATTCTTAAAATTAAAAAAAAAAATCAAGAAATGTACACTTACCGATTCAGAAGGATAATCGTTGGGTGCATATCCGGCTCTAAAATATATGACCGCAACGGTTTCACCATCCCTGCAAGTTTGTTTTCAACATTTCACTAATGTTCGAAAACGGTTTGACAAAATTACGGAAATACCCCTGATACATACACTACAAGAGTTCCATCTGAAAGAGTCTTCCCTTGTGCATCAATTTCAGCCAACGTCTTCCTAATAGTTCTAACATTATGTGTGTTGATGAGCTCAGGACCACATTTCAGTAAGTAAAATGGAATAGAATTCAATAATGAAAATCAAAGAATATTCAAAATTTCACTTATGAATAATCTTTTTATTTGTATTTATTTTGAAATATATAATGAGGGTATTCTGGTCTTTTCATAATGGAATTGAATTCCTTCCACCCACCCTTAGGAATCGCGAAATCCAACGGAATTGAATTCCATCCATTTTGAAACCATACATGTAATGGAATGGAATCGTGGATTCCAATTCCGGCGAAGTTCACGGATATCTACTCTATTAGCGAAAAAGGATATCTTTCTGTGAGGGTTGCACCAAGCCAATGTTGATCATACATATTCCGTTCTTCAGTTTGAACAACCACCATAACTACCGCACTGTTTTGCATAATTAAATCCTGGTCAACACCACATTATATAAAATGCGAAAACTTAGCTTTAAATAAGAAAATAAAATAGAACCTCGGATTGCTATATTCCGTCCACGCCTTTGCCAACACCTCGGCAATCTTACTTGCCGAATTATTTGTTGGAATCCTTCCGGAATCAATACCTAAGTGTTCTTTGTATTGAGAAAGTAAGCTCCTGCAAGTTGATACATATCTTATTCAAAACAACTGAAGGACCGGAATCAGAACCGGAATTGGAATCGGATGATAGAGTTAAGGATATGTTACCTATGAAGCTCACTGACAAGACAACTTAACCCAGAGAATGAACATGAAATTGTGTTGAGTTCTATTTGGAGAAGTAAATTTGTATTTTCATCAAGCATATAATCGGAGCGGTGTAATCCCAAGCGAATATCCTATGAAAGATTTAGAAAAATTAGTAACTTTCATGAACCCTAATAGGATACCCTAATAAGATAAGGGTTAATTACCCTACAAAGATACCTCCTTCTTGCCGATTTGTAGCATCTTGGAGTGTATATCTAAAAGTCTGGAGGTAAAAGCGTCCACTTTCTTTGTTCTGCAATTTCAATAAATTGTGATCATTTTCATCTAATGGTAATTGAATTGGGTTAACTTAAATTATCAATAGAGAAACCTTGACAGAGTGTCCTGCAAAAACTTGCCATCCAAACTAACTCGGTCTACTAACTCATTGAAAATGGGGGCCAACTCACAAGCTTGATTCCAGTGACTCTTTGGAAATGAATACGGTAATAATGCAATTGGGGCATGAACCAATCCGACTCCAGGAGTCGATCCTGATCTCTGCGAATTCAATTATAATCATTACTGTACATATCGCCATGCCCGAATCTCTAAATTACTCGACAACTTAGAGCCTTACAAAGACTGAAATCGAGAAGTTTCGACGAATTACGTGGTTGAAGCTAAAACTACACGAAAGGTAAACCAACCTGGACGTTTCTGTCTCCGACAACGAGTCCATGAAGAGAGCTCCAAACGAGAGCATCGTAAACTAGCTTTTGAAGTAACTCTGAGTCGATGGTGTGAGGATCAGACATGGGGTTTTTCGTAAGGCTTTGTTGTTGGGTGGTTTTGATTTCTTGAATGTTGCCGTTGCCGCATTTTGGGGGCGAATTCATTGAGAATTTGCGTGAAGATTTGTGGAAATGGGAATAAGCGTGAGTGGAGTTGGAAGTGGAGAGAATAAATGTTGATGCTGATTTGGGCCGGTGATTGATAGTGGATGAGAAGCAATGGTGATTGGGTAAAGAAAGGGAGAATGAAGAAGAGGAAGAGCAGCCGGCACCCATTTTGACCTCGGTGTCCCACTATACAAATAATATTTGTCTTGCCTATATACTTTGCATAAGAGAAAAAGAAGCAATTGAATTGTTCGATTTAGATTACCCAACCTTTTATTATTGTATTTTAATATTGACGTGGAAACGTGATATCTATGTGAATGAATTTGTTTTAGTTTTAATTTAGAAAGTGATCCGTACACAACAATTTTTCTCCGTACATAATAATTCATATTTTAGGAGTGTTGTATATTATGCATTAAAAATATTAAATTGTTGTGTATGGAGAAAAATTGTTGTGTACGAATCACTTCCCTTTAATTTATGGTAAAATATAGTTTTGGTCCACTTGGTTTGCTTAAATGCATGGATTTGGTATCCTTATTGGAATTTTAATTTTTCCATCCCATAAATAAAAATTGTGTGAACTTTTTTTTTTTTTTTTTTTTTTTACCATAAGTGGTCTAAGTTAACATCTCATTGTTTAGATATTATGAAAATGATATTTGCCTCTGAGTCCAACAGACACTGCTTGTTACAAGTCTTAAGGACATTTGTTGTTACAAGCTTACAAAGTAAGAAAAGTCTAGGAATAGATGAAATACCAATTATAAACAAAAATACAGAGGACTAATATTCAGAACCCACAAACCAAAGAAAGAGAAATAGAGAAATCCAAAGTCCAAAATACGAAAAACATATAAAACACACAATAAATGTTCATACGGAAACAAGAAGATGGGGAAACTAGACCTAAAATATCGAATCCCACATCCTATACTGAAAAGAATTAAAAAACCCCAAGCCAGAGAGTGAAAATCAACAAAAAATTATGTAAATAATACGAAAAACATATTAAACACAAAGTTAAAGTTAAATCTAGAATCTCGATCTCATGTCCCAAGTCAGATATATTTTAAATTTCAAAAATCAAAGAGAGAATCAACAAAAATGATGGATACTCATCCATAATCTCTTGCATGATATTATGTATAAACTTGTCAAATAAATAAAGTTATTGACGAACAAGAGCTTTTGTGATAAGATTTGAAAACCGACAATCCTCCTCTTGGCCAATATATTTTTCCTCATAATCGGAGAAGAGTTCACACTGTAAGATATCATAAGGAAAATTTTGGAGATGGAGATGAAGTTGATGAGGGTGGAAGAACATAATAAATATATCTTATGCGGTCACATTATTGGAGAAAAGTTCATGTTTTAAGGTCCTTGACAATAAAACCAAAAGGGTCTAATTAAACAGCCACAAAACTATATAGAAGTAAAACTTGGAAGAAAATTAAGATTTTTCACCATTTTGGTGGATACAATAGCATTTTGAAGGTGAAGACGGAGAAAATGTAAAAAGATAGCTATACTTTGAAACACTCCTCGCATGAGCTATTTGAAATAAACGTTTAAAAAAAATAAAATTACAACATTTTTTGAATTTAAAGTTCAGAATAAGATCCCAAAGTTCAAGCTTAAAGTAGTTTTGACAAAATGCAAGGATGTGACAATCTTATAAAAATATAAGAAAAGTAAATACATCTTATCAATATCAAAAGTCTTTTAAATGTCCAAAGTTGCATCCATCTTTTTGCTTCATTTGTCAAAATAAGTAGGTTAGGCTAGAGAAGTCTAGTGAGCTTTATTGAGGTTCAATATATGTAAAGAATATGGATACCTACAAGATCAGAAGTCATTGCAAAACCCCTAAGAGGGTATATCGAAACCAAACTTCTTAATTAATCATTATATCCGGTAAAAGTATTTCAAAGTTAGAACATTGATAAATGATCAAAGTTTAGTATTACTAAATTAGTAACTACAAAGCAAATGCAATGCAAGATGCTTCTATTTCCTAAATCCTAATGACAATCTCAAAATATAAATCTCACAGATGATGACTAGATTTAGGATCGTATAAAGTTAGGACATGAAGATCTCCATATTTCTCCTACCCATTAGGCACATGTGAGGAGAAAACATAACACGCCATACACTTCTCATACCCATTTCTAGTTAGGTACATGTGAGATATCACACAAGTACCACACAAAGGGGTAGCAAAACCCTTATGTAAGTGAGCGGAAGTGAAGAGAATGAATGTTGATGTTGATTTATGGTGATTGAGAGTGGATGAAAAGAAGTGGTGATTGGGTAAAGAAAGGGAGAGTGAAGAAGACGAAGAGCGGACAACACCCATTTTTGAGATCGGTGTCCTACTATACAAAACCCATATTTTTTTAGGGGTGACAAGTAACAAATAATATTTGTCTTGTCTATATACATTTGCATAATAGAAAAAGAAGCAATCAAATTGTTCAATTTGGGTTATCAAACCTTTTTTATTATATTTTAAAATAGAATATATATCGACGTGTAGACATGATATCTATGTGAAATTATTTTAATTTTGTTGTTTTAATTTAGGGTAAAATACAATTTTGGTCTACTTAGTTGCTGAAATACACGGATTTGGTGTTTTTTTTGAATTTTTAAATTTTTCATCCCTTTAATAATATTGTGTAAACTTTTTCGACCATAAGTCATCCGAGTTAACATCTCATTGCTTAAATAACATGAAAATGATATTTTGCCTCCAATTTCTTGATTTCCTATCATCGTCTTCACTATTTTCTTCATAAACCTTAAAGTGTGATAGACACCTCTTGTTACAAGCTTACAAAAGTAAGAATAGTGGAGAATAGGCAAAAACACCATTTATAAACAAAAATGCAGAGGAGTAAAAACATGAATACCAAATGATTAGGCTTCAAAACCTATAAACCAAAAAAAGAGGAGTAAAAAACATGAATATCAAATGATTAGGCTTCAAAACCTATAAACCAAAAAAGACAACTAGAGAAATCCAAAAGTCTAAAATACAAAAAGCATATAAACACACAATGAATGTTCATTCGGAAACAATAAGATGGGGAAAAACACCATTTACAAACAAAAATGTTGTGGCCTAATAAACATGAATATGAAATGACTAGTCTTCAAAACCCATAAACCAAAGAAAGAGAACTAGAGAAATACAAAAGTCTAAAATACGAAAAGCATATAAAACACAATTAATGTTCATCCGAAAATAATAATATGGGGAAACTTGACCTACATTATCGAATCCCAAGTCCACATCGAAAATAATTCAAAACCAGAAGCCAAAGTGCGAAAATCAACAAAATTAATGTATATAATACGGAAAACATATTAAGCACAAAGTTAAATCTAGAATTTTGAATCCCATGTCCCAAGTCAAATATAATTTAAAACACAAAAACTAAAGAGAAATAATCAACAAAAATGATGGAGACTCGTCCATAATTCATTGCATAGCATTATGAATAAACCTGCCAAATAAATTACGTTATTGACGAACAAAAGCCTCTTGTGATAAGATTTGATCACTGTGGATCATACTCTTGGCCTATATCTTCTTCCTCGTTGTTAGAGAAGAGCTCGTGTTTTAGATATGATAAGGTAGACTATTGAGTTAGGTATGAAGATGATGAGGGGTGGAAGAACATGATGAAGATCTCTTATGTGGTCACATCATTATATAAGACTTTATGTTTTAAGGTCCTTGACAATAAATCCAAAAGGCCAAATTCGACAAACATAAAAGGATGCATTAAAATCAAACTTTATAGTGAATCGTTATATCGGGGAAAAAGCATTTCAAAGTTAGGACAATGATAAATCTTCATCAAAGATTAGTATTACTAATTTAAAAGAAAATCCAATGCAAGATGCTTCTATTTCCCAAACCCCAATGTCAATCTCAAAGTCCAAATCTCACAAATGATGACTAAATTTGGGCTCATATGAAGACAAGACATGGAGATCTCCACACTTATACCCATTAGGCCTGTGTGAGGATAACACTTAGCATACCACACACTTCTCATACCTATTTCAACTAGGTATATGTGAGACATCACACAAGTACCACACAAATGGGTAGCAAATCGCTTGTGCAAGTGAGGCCGTCTATAATGTTGTCATAACAACTCAAAGTTCTAACTTTGGGTACCCATGGGTGCCACACAAAGGCTCAATCCATCTTAAGTGGATGCACATGTTCATGATATAAGTTTAATCTCAAAAACAAGAAGGTCATCCCTAATTTCAAAACTCTTTATGCAAATCATTTCATGAATGCACATGTATTACATATAGTATGCACATAGTTTATATACATATAATGCAATTATAGTAAATTTAAATATATAGTAGGGGCATGTATTCTTGAGTGATGAAATCACCTCAAGTTGAAGTAGGTAAACTAATTCTCTTCTAGTGATGTTTGAATGTCTAGTGATCAGTAAAAGATCAACGTAGATTAAGTAATTAATTACCATTACTTTTTAAACATATAATTTAAAGTTTCTACACTTAAACAACTCATTTTATCCCTTACATACCATCCTTAAGTTCACAGAAAAGTGATGGAAGCAACTATAGTTGAATGAAATACATCAAACATGAAAAAGTTCATATGTGCAATCAGTGCTTTACTCGATCGAGTTAAGTTAAACCAGGGTTTTGAATCGATCAAATCAAATGAACTGATCAACACAACATGAATTTAAACTTTAAAAATGCTTTTATAACTTGCCCGGTTTGATCTAAAACCTCTAAATCAAGTTCAAATGACTTGGGATGATTAACTAGAGTTAAGTCTTAATTTCAACACAAAATAAAATCCAAAATTCAATAAGCTGAAAGAAAGATCCAAATGATTTAGATCCATCTTACAAATTAGAAGCTCATAGACTTCAATTCAATGAGTTATTAAGCATAAACCGGATGTAGTTTCCAAAATTATGATCAAAGTGCTAGTTCTAAATTAGATTTGTAACATGAAGTGATCCAATAAATTAAACTAGTTCAAATCCAAATCTAAGTTTAAGATCACAATGAGAACTCGTGAACTCAAATCAAAGCTTGAAATTATTGAATTGGCCTAATCTAAATTGTAGCCTCATAATTTGAACTCATCAACTAACATTGAGAATTCAAAACATTATTCTAAGCTATAAAAGTCATGCCACGTTTATAGAGCTTCAATAGAACTATTCATATATCTAGGTTTTATGAGTTCCAAAACAACATTATAAACTTGACTTTAAAACAACGTGAAGGGATGTTATTGTAGTTTAATGAACTAATAATGAAATCCTAATAAGAAATTCAATCTAGCACATAAATCATCATAGAATATTAGAATCCCATATTTGTGAAGAATCCAACCCCTAGAACATTAAAATGAAGAAATAAGGTTACTTAGCAGCAATTTGCAAGTGAAGAAGGTGAGAACGATTGTGGTAATGTGGCTGCTGCCAGAATGCGGGTAAAAAATGATGCCATATTAATTAAGCAAAACATATAGAGTTGGGTATATTGCATTAGTATAAATAATGAACAAAGATGCACAATGACCTTCTGACCTATACACAGTGTATAAAAAATAAACCAAACTATACATTTTTAATAGGAAATGTATCTTTCTTTCTATCACGAAGATTTGAAAATTCACAACTTGTCAAAACTGGATTTAGCAATAGGTTAAATTAGATATTAAATGTTTTTTGATACAAACAAAACATCCATAATGATTTCAAACTTCATTGGTCCTTTGTACTCTCATACATCTTTTTTTTTTATATCTTCACAAGAACAACTGTTATTTTGTAACCGGTCATAGATGGTATAAAAAATATCACAAACGGCCTCCAAAACGAATCTCAAGTCCTTTTCCACCAATTCCAGCATGGAAACATCGGAATCCATACTGCTTCAACTCAGCAGTTACTGCATCAACAACAGAGGCAGACAACACTATTCCAATAATTAAGGAAAACTGTCCTGTCCTGTCCTGTCCTGTCCTGTCCTGTCCTGTCCTGTTACAAAAAAAAAAGTATATATCGAAAAGGATACGTGCCGGTAATAAAGTTAAAACACATCCACCTCCACCAGCTCCTGTCAATTTGGAAGATAATTTATACTTATGGGTTGTGCTAATTACTTTTTCAATGGAAGGATGGCTAACTCCCATACATTGGAGCAAACCTTGATTCATTTCCATCAACTCTTCAACTTTCTCTTCTTTTTCAACAACCGCAAGATCATTGGATATAGATAACTGGATTGTGGACGCGAGTTCATTGCTGATGTAATCAACAGCTGTAAAGACAGATGTCATTGTGTCTGGATGTCTGTCTCTTCTTTCTGCAACACTCGCGATTAATGCCTTCATGTTTCTACAAACTTTTGTGTCTGTGATTAGCATTTTGAGTGGCATATTGGATTTGATGGATGTTAAAGCACCAGATTCTAACTTTATCAAGTTTCCTGCCATGGTTTATACATGTATAATCAGGAAAAAGAAAAGAATGTCATATTTATAATGGACATACCCATTGTGCTAACTGTATTGTCTATCCCAGATGGCTTTCCATGAATAATCTTTTCACCTTCAAAAGCCCATTCATTTGCCAATTTCTGCTCTTTTTCACCAAGTGATAGCCAATCCTCACTGCTGAAGTCAAGATTTACAGAATCTGATGAAGCAAGCAAGGCACCAGATAGTGAAACACAGTATGCTGCAGATGATCCTAATCCAGAAGCTAAAGGAAGCTCAGAACTGACAACTACTCTTGCTGGTTTATCCCTGAAGCACATAGAGATTTAATCAACAGATTTGAAGGTTTGGAAGAATGCATTCCATTAGATGTTGTAACAACAGGGTTACTTACCCTTGGATAGATGTGTATAACCAGAGAAAAGCAACAACACCAGCAGCGATTTCAATTTTTGATTCTGGAATTGAATGCTCTTCCACTAGTGTGGTAATCAGTTTCATGGTCTCTCCTGAACATGATGTTGGTGAGGATGCAGGGCTATCGACTGTTTGATGTAATGTTTCTCTGATTCGTTTGGTTGGCCATGAAAATTCCAAGCCAATATCTCTGAGCTGGAGTGAGAGTGTATCGGAGCTTTCTATCCAAAAAGAAGAAAAGAGGAAGAAAGAAGAAGTAAGATTCTCTGTAAATGGATCACCTAATTCGTAAGGTAAAGTAATCCGAACATCTTAATTGAAATCACCATTGTTATTCAATTGCATGATATGAACCCTAGAGAACGAGAATTTTTTGAGGTTAGCAACATTTTCATTTTATCGATCATCTAGAATGCATCTTAATCGCTTTATTTTTGAGATTCAGATATGTTGTCAACAAAACGAACATTAATTTCACGGTCTGAATTTTACAAAATGCTAAAGTAATCCAAACGAATATAAACCGAGATTCCAAAACAAAACACTCATACGTAACAACTAGAGAATGGAAATGAGGAATGAAATGGTGAGTGCATTACGGGAAGGTGGAGGGAAAGTAATAGAGACGTAAGTGTAGAGGTCGATGGCAGCAGCGACGGCGGCGGATCCATATACGACGGCGTGCTCGCCGGAGAGTATGATCTTGCCTGGAGCCCTGGCTTTCACTTCCATACCCCTGGTTAACATGCTGCTCATTATGGTCGTTTCTGTAACGGTTGGAGCCGGATCTTAAATTTTCTTTTCATACGTATGTTTTTTTAATGAGAATAAATGCATGTAATATTCAGATTCATTTTTTATTTTTTTTTAGTTTATGCAATTAAACGACTTTTAGACTAGATTTATGAGTGTGTTTGTTTTTATCAAAATATGAAATAATATTATTACCGGTTAGATATTTATTTATACAACATTTTATATTTTTATCTATTTACGTAATGATATTTTATTCTTTTATCAACTGTGTAAAATTGCTTTATTTATTTATATCAATTTGTGTAACCAATAATGACATAAATTATTCAATCACATTTGATTAAACAATTTGTAAATGTTGCATATTTTGATCTCAAAATAAAATTTAGGGCATATTTTATCCAAAAACACTATAAATGTGAAGAAACTATAAGATAGTTATTATGTACACAAGGATTTAACCCTTTAAAATTTCTATATTCTATATTTGATTTTTTAACTTTTGTTAACTATATAAAAATATAATACCTATTTTGCGTTATCAAAATAAGTGTGAACTAAAATCGAGTTTAATTAATTTACTATTAATAATTATTGCCATATTTTGGTGACTTTCAGTTTGGTTCATAATATTGGTTTTCGCCTTGTTATAAGACATATCCTTCTGGTATTTGATTATTAGTTAACATTATTATGATAATGAAATCAATGTATTATAACATATGACCAATATTAAATCTTACACGATCCGATCTTATTTATCAAATTATTCTTTAAAATCATTTGAACAAAACTTATAGCCAATGTGCTTCAACCAAACAACTTAACCCATATATATACACATCCTAGAAAGGTAAAATGATCAAAATGTGTCAAAAATGATGTCTAACGGCTATAGTAGTTGCTTTGCTTAAAAAAATTTTAAAAAGAAAGTTACAAATAACCAATTCCCATTCAAAATCACATAGCCGGTCAGACTTTCTATAACCGAAACCGGGATCGTTTAAACCGGTTTCGACCCGGGCCTAGGCTCAACTTGGTTAAACGGTCCGATGCCTATATTACACGAATTAAGGAAAAAACATGTTTTTGGATCATGATCATAACAAAAGTTGCATATATTTCAACAAAAGTTGCATATATTTCAACAAAGTGGCTTGTACATCCCTTTACGAAGCACAAAAGTGAGTTTTCATCTCATCCCACATAACATTTTATACATTTAACTACTAATCAAACATATTACCTTAACACGTATATTACCATTTTTTACAATTTTCATGAGACAAAAGAATAAAAAATATCTGAAAATATTACGGGAACGTATATCTACAATTAAATTAATTCCTTCTAGTGGAAAATTCAAGAACCATTATTGTCGATATCCTTATGGTTATCCCCATCATGACCAATTGACCATCATCGCTTACATGGTCTAAAAAAACATTGAGGCACCATGGAAACTTTTCCATCCATCCACCCTTCGCGGCATGGGCCCGCCACTTTTGGGCCGTTATCATTTCCGGCGACAGTCCCCATTGTTGCATCTCTTCATCAGAGTGGCAAATTGCCAGACTGTACTCACCACCTGCACCTAATTGCATTACTCGAAACTCACAATTATCAAAGTTGTGTAGGTACTCAAATTGCTCAACAGTCCATTTAAACCACTTCATCAAGAAGACTCGTGAAGCTAGCCCATGGGAGACTATGATGAGGTTTAGGTCCATTGATGGGTCGTGGTGAAGCCGGTTCATGTCTATATCCCTCCATAAAGATTCAAGAAAACCTACATAATGTTTTAAATGGGATAATATAAGATAATCCACATAGAACTTATAATTACCCATTACAAATCAACACATTTTGGAGATGTTTTCAGGGATAAAAATGGCGATTGATATTGAGGGAGAAGAGAAAGCTTACTGGAAACACGATCGTAGACATCAGCAGCAGACTCACCCTCAGGGAACCGATAGAAGAATCTACCGAATTTCTGTCTAGTATCTTTAATAACTTTCATCTTTTCAGTAACTTGAAAATTCCCAAAATCCTGTTCCCTAATTCTACATTCCTCTCTAACCCCAATCACGCAATTCCTCGGAAACGTCCTCGCAATCTCCCGGAGACTCGAACGTGTTCGTGTGTAAGGAGAGACATAAAAGTAGACCTTCCAGTTATCTTTGAGTCTATCGGAATCGGAAATTACACGGCGGATCTGGATTCCGGCTTGTCTTGCCTGTGCTATGCCTTGTTGGGTGAGAGCGATCCGGTGATCGGGGATGGTGGAGTAGTCTGAGCCGTCTCGATTTCCTTCACTTTCGCCGTGACGCACCAGGATTATTCTCTTGGGAAGTAATTTATGGCCGTCGCCTCCTCCATGATCGAACATTCTATAAGATGCAAATTTTGTGTTTGTTCTTGTCGCCACCGTATATGGTCCTTGACTCCTTGTCGTTTGGTTCTTCACTTTCCGCAATTGTCATTTCTTGTCCTTTTATTATGATATTTGACTTAGATGGTCCTTCAATTTATTTAAGTAGGTAGTGTGTAGATAAACGGGGACATGACCCAAGTTTTTAAACCAAGTATGTACTATTTTTATAAAAGGCAAAATTTCATACATATTCATAGAAACTTTAAAAATTACGTCAATATCCTTACAATTACGTATATATTCTTATAAAAATACATAAATTATATTAATGTCCAAAATCTAATTTTAAATAAAACAAAACAGATTTAAAATTAAAAATATTATCTAAAATTCTAAATACCATGGCATTTTACTACATTACCCATTCCCAAAGAGGAACTTATCCATCTAGTTCTCGATCTCGTGAATCTGACCGGCTCGTGTCCTTTCTTCTTCCTTTTACACCATCGCAAACCAGAAATCGCCGGTGACATCGAAACGATTCGAATCAACCGAAGGTTAGGGCTGGGATCGAGAGTATATTCACGTGCAGGCTGAAATTTTGGGAGCGTTGTTGCTGGGATGAAGACTGAAATTAAACGAGATGCTGATTAGATATCGCAGCTGAGATGGCTCGTTGGCTCAAATTTGTTGAAGGTATGATTTGATTTTGCCTATTTCTTTTCCGTTTCCAGCAATTTACTTACTGGTAAGATTCCCGAAGCTATATGCAATGCTACGTACCTAAAGGTTCTTGATTTGAATGAAATTTTGCCCATTTTAAAGAGAAAAAAAAGTTTCTGAGATTAAAGTATACTTCTAAACCTACATGACTACTAACAGGAATGGATAACTATAACCATGCATATAAAAGTTAACTTCAATGGAGAAATAGGAGTAGGTACGAACGAGGATGGAATCGTTTGCCTAGAAAATGATAAAATTGACGAGACAATAGTCAAGGAGAAAGAGGATTTACAGCATGGAAGTGAGAATGTGGATCAAGACCAACAAGGATCAGGCATTGATGGTTCCCACTTTGAGACAATTGCAGGTAAGAAATTTCTCACCATGAATTTACATTGTGATTTATTACCTGAGGGCTCTTCAAGAGAAGGCGTTTTACTGTCAAACTCATAGATCCTGGAGCATTTGTCCTCTTAATTGCATAATTAGCTCAGCTGTTTAATGACTTTAGTATACTAAATGATAATAACAGTCCTCTAGTTGTCAAAGGTGACAATGAAGAAGAAAAACAAGAAAATGCAGAAGTCATATCAGCTCAAGAATCTAATGACAACCAAGCACCTTGTATCAATGATGCTGCTCTAGTTATAAAAGACAATCTCAAGGATGATGAAGAAAGTGATGATGGTAGTGAGGGTGATGATGCAGACAATGAAGACAATGACAATCCTGTCCCTGATAATAAGAAAGATAAGGACATTGAAATCTATGTTGGAAGACTGGACAAGAACACAGTTGAAGATGATCTTGTTAATGTCTTTCAACAATTTGGGGAGCTGAAATCAACAAGAATAGTGAGGAATTCAACCACAAATAAGAGCAAAGGTTTTGCATTTATTCGGTTTGCATCTCCTGATCAAGCAAAGCACGCTCTTTCTGAGTTAAAAGATGGAGTTGAGGTATGAATTGCTTATGTAGTTTTGGGAATTGACAGACGGTGAAGTCAACAAGTGAGATTCTCATAATCTTTTTAATGCCCAGGTGAGGGGCAAACGTGAAAAGATATCAGAAAGCCAGGACAATCATAAACTCTATTTGGGAAATATTAGCAAAACATGGAAGGCTGCTTCAGTAACTCACATGGGAGCATATAACCAATCAGGTAACCTTATTTACTTAAGTTTAAGCTGCATAATTCTTGTTTATTGCTTTAGTTTTTGTTCCGATGACTAAATCATTTTAATTTCACTTGTAATGGGTGTTTTAGGTAATGCTAACAACCCACAAATTCAATTTATTAATCTCACTTGTTTTTTTTTTTTTTTTGGTAACAACCATACTATAATAACAACTAAAAATATCAAGCTTAAACATTAAACAATCCATAAAACAATTAAATGAAGAACTAGAAAACCTGTTGCGATACTAAGATTAATTGAATGCACAGTCAAAACTAATTGAATGCAAATACTAATTGAATGCTTAATTAAACCCTAAAAGATACCTGTTGCGATGTAGAAGATAAAATTTTGGTTTAATTGATTGATCTTGTAACTTGCGATGCAGAGGACAAGGAGAATGGACTTGTAGATTGCGATGATCGATGATGGCGTACAGGAACTTCTTCACGGCAATATTGTTCACGAGTACAATTCTAAATCGTGATTTTCAATATTAGTTCACGATTGGGCTGATTTCAGTGTAATCGCTAATTAGGCAAGGGTAATGTAGTAAAATACCATGGTATTTAGAATTTTAGATAATATTTTTAATTTTAAATCTGTTTTGTTTAATTTAAAATTGGGTTTTGGACATTAATATAATTTTTGTATCTTTATAAGGATATATACGTAATATTAAAGTTTGTAAGGATATTGACGTAATTTTTAAATTTTCTAAGGATATGTATGAAATTTTGCCTTTATAAAAAGTTGGAATGTATGCTATAACTAGTAATGACACCCACAAAGCCAACTCGAAATTAGATCTAATGGAGACACTATGATCATGTGAAAATAAAATTGAGAAGATTTGTAAATTTTTTTTTGGTGAATTCCTAAAAAATTGTAAAAAAGATTTACATTGTATAAAAAGCATTTATGAAAAAATAAGTTTTTAAAAATATAAAAAGGTTGTTAAAAAAGTTGGGGAAATTTGCAATCTAAAAACTGTTTTAACCAAATTTGTAAAATAAATCTAACACTGGTTAAAATTATAAAATAAGTAAATCAACTTTGTAACAATAAATAAATATTGAGATAAAATAGTAAAAAGGAAAAATAGTTTGTCTAAAACAGTAGAAGAAAATATGGAGGTGTTATAATTGGGCGTTGAACTAAATTTGTAAATATAATTTAACATTGGGTAGAGATTGTAAAAGCAGTAAATCAAATTCTTGATAATAAACAAATGCTTGTATAAAATATTAAAAAAGAAAATTAATTGGATTAAAATTGTAAAAAGAAAAATCGAGGGATTAAACTTGTAATAAGAAAGGTGAATGTGCAATACCTTGTCTAAGACCCTTATACATTTAAGCCAAATTATATTGTAGTCCATCGAAGTTTTAGCTTCTGGTTTAAAAGATTCCTCAACTTCTTTTTTTTTTGCTTTCTAATTGATTGAAGTTATCTTTAACCTATCTAAAACGTCACATGATCTCTTAAAGCCGGTTTCCTATGCCTACGTGTCTACCCTAAACCTAACCCTAACCCGTTTTCATTCATCCCTCTCCTCTCTTTCTCTCCCGATCACGTAAACCAACTACTCTCGTCCTCAACCTTCTTCTCCGATTGTCTGCAACCATCCACCGCTGCTTCTCCTCACCGCCGATCACATCGCCGCCACCTGCTCGCACCTCCGTCTAGTCGCTACTGTCTCTTCCCTGTCTTTTGCTCACGATCTCAACCCACCAAAACACCATCGTCCTCTGCAAAACAGAGTAGATAACGAACGAAAGTACCCAAATTCAATCATCCCCAATAGAGAACAAAGTCAGAGCCTTTTTCTCTTTTGCAGATTCCAGATCATCCATATAAGAATTATGATCTGGAGTCCCTACCCTGTGAAGAGGTTGACTCGATTGTCTACTCAAAAACTAATGATTCGACTGTCCATTAGTGGCGGCTCCAAAATGGCCTACATACTGATGGAGATGATGTCTTGCAACGGCCGCCATCTGTTGGAGGTGGTGATGCTGCTGTTGAAGTGCAACCATCGACATATATGGCAAGAAATTGTCGGAGTTGGGGTGAGATTGATGGAGAATGAATTATGATGGTGGTTGTGTAGGATTTGGGAACTTCCGATGTCGAAGGCGATCGCAAGATCATGTGTGATTAGGGTTTGAGACAAGGGTATAAGTTCTTCTGGCTTCGACAGTTCTTCTTCCCACTTTGAGAACCAATTAGATTCATCTTCCCTCATTTTTTGATAATCAAATCAAACGCTCGATTGCAAGATTTTCATGGATATCATGTATCCAACTCCTTTGATCTGTCCCTCTCTAGAAAGATTCGAGATTTGATGATGGAGAGAAGAGAAGAGGGGGTGGGGGAATGTTCGAGGTGGATTTTCTTCTTGTTCCTTGTTTTATTGGAGCAATCATGATCCGTTTGGTAAGATATTAATTGAATGAAGCATTGAATAATACCAAAAAAACAAGAAAGAACAATTCCATAAAAAGGAATAGGAAACCGGCTTTAAGAGGTCATGTGACCTTTTAGACAGGTTAAAGACAACTTCAATCCCTTAGAAAGCAAAAAAATAAGTTGAGGAACATTTTAAACCAGAAGCTGAAACTTCGATGGGCTACAGTGTAATTTTGCCTACATTTAACTTGATGATGTAAAACATATAAAGGAAATACTAAGACATCTTCAACCTACCTCTAAAAATAGAGTTACTTTATTTTTCTTCAACCCAACTCTATTTTTGAGTATTTGAATAGTATTAGTCCAAATATACAGTAATAATATTTATTTACACCAAAAATAGAGTTAATGTTTCACTTTTTATTTTAGTCCTCTAGTTTTTATTTCTATACATTTCTAGTTTATTTAAATATAGTAACAAATATTTACAATCATGTTATATATTAAATGATATTAATTAGTTATAATTATCAAAATTGAATATTTATATGTCGAATTCATATAAAAGTTTACGTATATTTAAAAAATATTTAAAGCACGATAACATATTTTATAAAAAAACATATAAAATATATATATTATACAATATAAATATTCTAGTAAAGAATGCCTTCAACTTATATATTAAACACAATCTAATAAAAACGATAATTAACAATAATATTATTCTAGTCATCAGGTAAACCAGATCCATTCCCCCCAATATTATTAAAATATTGTCCAAAGGAAGACGATTGTTGATTTTGTTGTTCAGTCCTTTTTGCTAAAATGCGTGCTTGTTCTGCCAGAACATATGCTCGAATATTTGGATCTACTATTGAGTTCACATCGTGAAACATCTTGTGAAGAAAAAAGAATATGTTAGGAATATATATTCGATTTAATTATATACAAATAAATTATTTTGTTATTAAGTTTTTTGATAACATAATTTAGAATATTATTACAATAAAAAATAGAGTAATTATATGTTAAAAGTTAATAAATAGAAATGGAGATTTTGACAAATTTATAAATGAAAGAAAAAAATATGCTATGAATATACACTTTAAAGTAAAAATAGTGTGAAAAATAGATGTGAGTTGGAGATGATCAATTTTTTACACCATTTTTTACTTCAAAAATAGATTAAAAAATAGAGGTGGACTGGAGATGGTCTTAGTCTAATAAACAAAATAACAAAAAAAAAAAGTAACTAAGGGATTTAATATAACTTCATGTCCTTGACACAACTATGATAGGTAGAAAATATCAAAAAGGGAATATACAATTTTTTTATCCATACACAACAATTTATATTTTTAAAGTATTGTACCATATTACAAAATATTATATTATTGTATGTGGATAAAAATTGTTGTGTACAAATCACTCCCTATAAAAAAAAAGGTATCATTAAGATATATACAAAACGCGAAAGACAAAATTTAATGACTCATTAAATAACGTAGTTTCAGTTATTTTTCCGTAATAAATTAAGAAACCGAAATGTTTCAACTTCTTAAAGCCTATCAAACCAACTAGGCACCAAATCTCCCCCTCTTTAACGTTATAAACAACACCTAATGAAACCATCTATGAAGTTGTGTGTAGCAGTTTTGGCAATCCTCATGCTATTTGACTCGTTTTGTGGTATGTATGTTTGGAGCTCCTCTTGATAGAATTAACATGTGGTTGACTTTCGAATTCAAACTTCTTATTTTAGATATTCAAAATTTATATGGTTTTCCTTAATACGAAGACAACGCTTTTCTCTATATTGGATGTTCTCATGTTCAGTATATATGTATGGTACGTTTAAAAGAAATTTAGAAGAACGTGTGTCAAATTTCATGCGCAAATTTTCTAGGTTTGACCTTGGAATTCACCTTATGGGTCAAAGGGTTTACATGTATTGCAACGACTAAGAGTTGCCTTATAAGATCAAACATGTCGGTTTTTAAATAATAATAATAAATTATGTGGTTTGTTCATAGTGGAATCAATGTTTATTTGTATATTGTATCTTTTAGTTTATATGCTTAAAGAAATTTTAAAGATTCATATAATGCATCAGTTTTAATGATTAGAGCTTCTTAAATCTTAGTTTGACTTGGAAATCGACTTACACGTTGATTTTAAAATAGTCAAACGTGGCACTTTAAAATTTCCGTTTTTGATGTAGTTTCATTCACGATCACATAAACGTCTTTTAGATGTTGTATATATTAGTATATTATTTATATATATTTACAAATAGTAAAAAATATGCATTTATATTCACGAACAAAGTTTTTAAATTTAGACCTTGAAAGTCAACTAATGGGTCAAAGGGCTTACATATATTTCTCACTAAACATTGACTATTTGACTTTTGAGGTCAAACATGTCCTTTAGATATTCAAATTTAACAAAGGAATGTGTACCAATTTCATGAATGTTATTTTGAACTTTGACCTTCAAAGTCAAATCAAACGGAATTTACATATATTTGATGATCAAATAGGTGTGAGTTGCAAGTTGGCTTTGATATGTAAAGATGAACAACCATCTAAGCCACCTCTTTCGTGCTCACCAACACTATGCGACCACAACTGTGCAAAATTGCATGCTAAAGGATGGGGAAAATGTGATCGTCACAATAAGTATCTTTGCCAATGTTTCTATGTCTGCTATAAAGACGTTCGGATTCCTGAATAAACTCTACTAGGTTGGCTTCTCCCTTATGTTGATCTTGGTAACTTATTTCATGACGTTTCAGTATTTGTTTCTTTCAATAATATAATAATCAATATATGAAACATGATCAATGTATTCTAATGAACGATTACGTTAATTTCACTTTTTAATAGCATCAAATGTATTTTTAGTTTCATTATAACTAATCATTATACTTGTAAAGGCACAAAGTGAAATTTAGTATGCTTAAAAGAGTGTTCCCTTTGGGATGTAAGACACATACTGAGTTACACTTATGTGCGATCTAATAAATTCATTGGTATAGAGGGGATGTTTGAATATGTGTCTTCAAAATGATTGGCATGCACTTTAAATATTAGAATTAAAATTAAAATCAGATAAACGGTTGCAACAAATTGGTTAAATGTGTTTTTGGGTGAGTATTTTGAATGTGATTTTTCTTTGAACAATTGACTTTTATTAAGCAACTAACAATAAGCTAGCAAAAGAAGGAACATTCACAAAGACGTCTCAAAGTTAATTCTTGATTTCGTAAATTGCTTGTAGTATGAATAGGATTCAAAAGACCCCGCCAAAGTAAGATGTTAATCTTAATAGGCATGAATTTGTTCCAACAAGTAAAGGAATTACCACTTCCAATAGTACTGTCATCAATGTGGAATCGAGTTAAACTGATCGAAAAGCTTTCATAGGATGAATGGTCTATTCCCATTTATCTTTTTGGTTGGAAGGAATTGAGGACATTCGTCCCCGGTTCTTCTCTAATCTCACTTCCAATCATTACCTAATAACCCCCTTTTAATAGTAGCATAGTTTTTCTGTGATTTTACAAAAAAAAAAAATGTCTTGGAAATCGACACATAAGTATACAATCTCCAATCTAAACGTCATTATGTAGAATCTTGGACCTATCCCCAAATGTTTTTGAGAGAACAGAATGAGGAGCTATGTCTTTATAATGCAAAAAGATTGATTAAGCTAACCATTATAGTCTAAACACTTAGCACTTTCAGTCTCACACAAAGTGGCCTCAATCCACATTCAAAGCCATGTAAAGCCTTAATAACACTAACCCATTTCGAATTACCGTCATTAAAAAAATATCCAATGCCATTTCTAAAGAATAATATGATTAAAAACATAAAAACTTCTCACGCCTAGACCACTTTTATCCCTAGAATATAAGATCAAATTCTATTTTACTCAAGAGATCTTTTGATCCGTATCATCTCCACCCCAAAAAACGAGATCCTAGAGATTCAAGGAATCGACAAACAACATCAGAAACTTTAAAACAGACATAACGTATATTCCTAGACTCCCAAAACGGACTTCAAAAGGGTCAAGACCTCCAACAGACAACATCTTCACTTTCCAATAAGAGAACTTTTTCTTAAATATGTCGATGATCGACTTCCAACTTTAACCCGATACATGTTGGACTCTACCTAACGACCCAAATAAGTGATCTGACAAGCGACCACCTTATAACCTCTAAGTGCAACCATACGAGTAATCTCAACCAAAAAAAACCCCACCAAAGAGATTGCACTTTTGAAAATTTATCTTTAAGCTCGAACCTAACAAAAAAAAACACCATAAAAGTCAGACCAAGATAGTAACATTATAGAATATTCCACTCACCCATAAACAAAGATTCATCAACATAAATTAAGTGAGTAATAAATAGATTGTCATGCTCGACATCCACGCCCATAAAGAATCCATGAGACACAACATCCATCATTAGCATATAAAAACCCTCGATGGAAAAATAATAGGAAATATGACAACAGATCCCCTTGACTTAACCATCTTTGCAACTAGAACTCTAAAGTTCGATTTTCATTCACGAGCATAGAAGATCATGAGGATTTAAGTCATAACATGACGACTCCACTTGGGTCCAAAACCCATAATGCCCATAATATGCTCTAGATACTTCCAATAAAGGATCATACATCTTGTCAAAATCAACCTTAAACACCATCATATTTTTTATTCTTTTTACCTAGATCAATAATCTCATTTACCATCAAATGACTATCAAGAATTGATGACCTATCAAAAAGTTGATTACTCCATACTAACACAAATCCTGACAACCTTTCCTAACCTATTAGCCAAAAAATTTGTAATTATTTTGTATTGCATATCCTATAAGGATAATGGGTTTATAGTCTTTACTAGAAACTGAATTATTGACTCCATAAAGTAACAAATATTGTACTTTAACATATCTCAAAATCATTTTATAAACAAAGAATAACCATTTGAGCCCGAAGCTCTATCATCACCACGTAACCAAATAGTGTCTTTTTCTCTATATAATACACTGATCCATGAGTTGAAGTTCAAAATTCTACTTTGCATGCGACAATCGTGAAAATGCAATAAAATTTCTTTTAAAAATTAAAGAAAACATGTTTAACATGCATAGGATCTAGGTGCTACACACCGTCAATAGACATGCTCATCATCACCATTTTCCCTTTCTTTCAGTTAAGGACCCCATGTAAGAACTTAGAGTTCTTATCCCTTTCTACACCCCATCTAATTTTTTCCTTTTGCATCAAATCCAATAACTCAACACTTCAATATACTCCGAACTGGTTAACTTGCTTGAATCAACTTACTATAAAAATCAATCTTGATAGCTTCATTTATTATTTCATCTCCAAATGCCATGTTCTTCTTTTGTCTTTAAGCCTTTTGAGCTTGTAATTAAAACAAATTATCTTGTTACCATGAAATCAGCACGACATTCGACCCCAGTAGCCTTAACTGTTTCATCGAAAGCTTCCAAATACATCCAAGAGGTAAACACCTCATAATAAGCTTATTGATTTTTTATAACAACAGGGCTATAGTCAGAACATTTATTTCCTAAGCAATAGAAGTAAAATTTGGAAATAAATCTATAACATGTCCTTGAACCAAAAAATGATTAAACTAACCAAATTTAGTACATTGTCTATTTTTTTTTGGAACCGGCAATTTGGTCTCACCTGAGGGTACTTAGCCCCGCAACCCAGGGCGGTTGGCAATTACTTATGGCGCAAGAGCCTTTCCCCTCCACCTGTGCCTCGCCTCCAGGGAAAATCTCCCACATGGGCGTTAGTTGGAGTCGAACCCCAGACCTCCACACACATGGGTATATAACCAGGTTGCATCAACCCAGCTAGGCTAGGCATCACTTGCAGTACATTGTCTATTTATAAGAGTAAATTTGCATCCTCCCATGGTGACATCAACTAAACTCGTGTCCAAAGGTTGGCAAAAGACGATACATTTTCTTTCATTGGTATCTCTAACCATGTTATAACTACCAAACATAATATACACTCTATTTCTTTGATTCATGAAAGTTATAATAAAATTCCAAAGGCTTTTCTTGGTTTGGCCCCCTTTGGGGTGCATAAACATTGATAATAAAACATTTAAAATTAAGATTCACCCAATCACCTTCGATTCCATACATAAAGAACTTGATTTAACAAAGACACAAGGATCATATATAGAGAGAGAATACCCCCGGATCAATCACGAGCTAAGCTACACGTATAGTCAAACTGAAAATTCCCCATATGCTTTTAACTTTAAACAAGTACAATCGAGTCATTAAGGTTTCCCAAATACCCAAAAAAATAAAATTAATTCCATGCTCAATCCAAAGATGTTTGATCTAAATTCTCTTCTTGATACTTCGAACTTTATAAATATTAAGGGACATTATATTCATTTATGGACCTCTTATCACCTATCCTAGCAATTACCTTCTCTAATCATAGAAAACCTTCCATTTCAAACCCTAAAATTTTAGCTTAATCTATATATCCATTCATATATTTAATTAAAGAAGTGCTATTAATCAACATTTTTTCTCAACTTGCTAGTCAATTTAGTTGAGCTTGAAGAAATCGAAATATTGTTTTTACTCCCACTATTAACTACCATGGAATTTACCTTTATAATTTAGTACCACATCTTTATTACATCCAAAAGGCTTATTCATTGAAACGTTATCTTCACGAGATAAGCATTTGACACCAAAACAGAGTCAAACTGCATACCTTTAAAACTTGAGAGTTTGGAGGCTGTTTTAAACTTGTTGGACAGATTATTAACATCCTCAGCATTAAAGATATGGCTACTGATACAAAAGGTTATTAACTTTCCAAATGTTGTATGGGCTTATTAGGTTGCACACAAAGTACAATCTAAAAACAATAATAAATATATAAAGGGACTCAATTTGATTATGATTCAAGTTAGTATTTAACTTATTTTTTATAAATATTTAAATTTATTAAATTTAAGTTTACGTTTAGAATCTGGATGTTACAATATACGTCAAAAGGTCAAAAGGTAAAGGAATAAACTTATTTTAAAATGTTGTGGATTCAAATCAAAATGGAACTCCTTAAAATAAAAATGTTGCTTATAATAATAATAAAAACATATGCAACGGTTTCTAAACACGTTGATACAACTAATAAAATTTGAATATTTAACAAAAATGTTGTGTGAAATCTTTTAAATAGTTTTAACGCCATCTTCATATGTTTTTGAATTTTTTTTTTTTTACAATCAAAGGCAGCAATTTCTCAAAGTGTTTCTATAAAATGTTCCATTATGCTTATTTTTGTATTAGTATATATCTTTATATTTCTTTAATAAATAGTTTGTTGTATTTTACATTTTTTAAACGGAAAGTTGTGACCACTTTAAGTTTAGTTTTTATAAATCAATATTATGGTTGTTTATGTTTCTATAACCCAAATCTATTGTGGGGTGATTGTATTTTTCATTTTATAAAGAAAATATCATTTACAACCTCCTTAAGATGCACAAATAAATTATGTGAATAACCCTTTAAACTTATTAGAAAGTATGTCAAGGAAAACTACAATAAGGTAACGTTTTGTATATGGACAAAACTAGACTGAACATGATGAGATTGAACTAAACTGGACATGATTAAATTAGCTCTTTTATCTGTAATGTTTGGTCACACTATACGTTAAAATTATTATGTTGTCTTCAATTTGTAAAATATTTCTAAAACGCTACCTAAATGTATAATATCATATTTTACCTTACATAGCACAATGAAAAATAATTTGCAATTATCAACTCCATTTGCAAATGGCCTTTGGCCTAGTGGTATTAATGTGTGTCACTCCCTAAATGGTTGAGGATTCAAGTCGCATTTTGAAAAAAATGTAGATTTAAGAGTAGGTTAGAAAGTGTGTATTAACCTTAAAAAGGAAGGAAAATCAAACTCCACAATCTAATTATAATTGTTCTGTTTTTGATCGAGTCCAAAAATCTAATTGCAAACGAGGTGCTATCTTTGTCATTTCATTGGGTCAAAAGTCGGTCCAATTACGGCGGTCTTTTTACGTGGTTAAGATAATGTTTTACTGTTGTATTTAATCTCGCTGGCTCTTTTGCTCTAACATAATTTCGATGTTAAAGTTTTCTCCATATATTAGTATAAAGGTATATTACCATGATTACAATTTATAAATTTTTGTATTAGAACATAATTTTAGGTACATTTGGTACAACAAAACAATACATAGAAAAGGGACAATTCCAAAAAGATCACCGGATTTGATGGAAGCCGAATCCACTGCGAATCAAATGCAGCTCTCGTATATGATATCAAAGATCATTCCTGTGGAAATGAAACGTAGAGACCACCCAATTTTCCAAAACGAAAACCAACCGAGCCCACAAGCAATTGAGATAGCATTCAATACCCTGGCCATGCGACCTCGCCATTGGGTGCATCATGGTTCATTCTTGACCGCATCCCTAACCCCAACTTTGACCGAGACATGATCGAACCACCTATCTACCCTCCCTGTCTAGCCGAGCCAACAATCTCTTTGATTCCCAATTCAGTCCGTGACACCAGATCGTTAACCGTACTGATGGTATCCGCTGTTATCAGGCTGGGCATAACCAAGTCTTGCAGCAACATCTGGAACCCCACAGTCACCATGGACCCACGTTCACCACCAGGTGCACCAAGTTCATCACCTGAACCAGGGACAATATATAACCCAGATGGTAGGAGAGCTACAGAAGAAGTGTCGCCGTTGTTCATCAAGACAGATATCGTTGAGAGATCCACAGGTGCATAGACTATGAGTGATCCCGTCATATCACTTGCAGTTTCCTGCAGTACCATTATTGGGTTTTGTTCGGTCGACGTCTGGTACATCAAAGAAACAAAAAAGATCAGAAAAAAAAAATAGTCAATTATTGGAAATCGTCTTTCCTTCGTTAATTTTAAACTTCTAGCTACATCACTTCATAAAAAGGTAAATTTGTCAACTCACATCGGAACTTAGAAGAGATATGGAATTAGGGTTGCTGTCGTCGTGGCTCATGGGGAAATGGGCGACGTTCTGGGTAGCATTCCCATGACATAACACGTCCCACATGCATCTCATGTCTTTATTCAACAACAGATCGAATAGATGTCTGTGTGTTGTCGGAATCCAGACTGAGCTGGTCGCACTTAGGATGGTTCCCGATGGTTCGCCGGGACCGGGACCGTTCATGCTCCTCCGTGTCATGATCCTTGGTGCATTGGAAACCAAGTTCCACCGTTGACCACCGGTCAAACAAACCCCAGCACAAAAGATATTGACCATGCGTCTTGCTAGACCTTTTAAGCAAGTTCTAGTAGCTTGATCAAGTTGGTAGTTGGCTGTGGGCGATGACACGGCTTTTAACCACTCGCAATGCCGGAGTAGTGCGCAAATCCATTTTTGTGCACCAAAGCCCAGACCTGAGCTAAGTAACCGGCGATACTGGTGGTGGACTGGACGTTCATCGTACTCTGTATGTTCGACCCAAGTAACCTGCACATATTCATTTCGAATTATATCATCTTGATATTTGTGTTTGCATGCGTATACGCGTAGAAGAACAACCAGATGTTGATATACCTTTGAGAAACCGTTTGACAGATCTTGCAGAATACAACCAGAAGGAAGCCTTCTGCACATAATCCCTTCCCGCCGGTCAGCATCAACGGACAAATCAACCACCGCCCAAACCCCTTCCGCTTGCTGTCGGCTGTATCGAATAAACTTCATCGCACGAGCAGATACCGAAGGCGAGATGAGTTGAATCTCCGCTTGCATCTACAAAAAGTTTGAATAATCTTTTTCAATATTATCTCATTTAATTTTCAAGAACGTCAAATGAAAAATATACAGGGCTTACGAGTTGGAGGACGCCATTTCTTGAACCTCCTATGCCTTCCGAAATGACTTCCATTGTCGCACAACTTCCGATCATTCCGGTGAACATTTCTCTCCATCGATCCTGAAATGCATAACGATCATGTTTTCTAGCTTTGACGGAAATCGTAACCTAGACTGTATATAAATATATATATATCCATGATTTAATTTCTTGTAATTAAAGATAAAAAGAACTTACTGCATTGAGCAATGACTCTACGAGGTCTACGCTCCTGAGCGACACCACACCAGTAGCTCTTGAAGCCTCTGAAATGAATCTGAGTGGTTTCGTCCCAAGAAGAGGAGGAAACGACCTTACGTACTCGTTGAAGTTAAGGGTTTCTCCTCCAGTTTCCATGTTCCGATTCCAGAGTGGGGCATTGACCTGCCCAAGTTTCATCAGCTCATCCATGGCACTTGATGCAAGCTCCAGATACCGGCTCGGTTTTTCCGGTATGTTGATGCCACCAGCAGCCGCGCCTATTTCAGATCTAGAAGCTGGCACTAAAGGTGGATCATTTTAGCTTAGAAAACTTCATTTTATGTAGAAAATATTATTTTATAATCAAAGAAAATGATTGTACGTACCTGCTAAGCTCTCCATGGCAATGTTATTGGGATTTGCCGGTCCATGTGGCAGTGGACTAGGTAATGATGACGACGGCTTTCCCGATAGTTGACGGATGACCCTTGTGATTCGACTCAGCTCCTCTTTTAATCGGGCATTTTCGATCATCAAGTTCTGTTCAACGGTGGATCTATCAACTTGAAATGTAGGTCCACCACATTTCTTGCAGATCGTGTTCCGCAATGCCTCTTTCATGGCTATATTCTCAAGCCGGAGGTTTTCATTCTCTTGTTTCAGAATGATGTTATCGTGTCGATCCGTTTGAGTCTTCACCACATGCAAATAAATTATTTAGTACGAATTAAATATTGACTAGTTAATCAAAGTAATATCAAACCTTACCTTCATATGAGTTCTTTTATTCTGGAACCAGAATTTAACTTGATTGGCGTCCAGGTTCAGTTTCCTTCCGATTTCCAGCCGTTCTCTCTCGTCAGGGTGAGGGTTGGCTTTAAAGAACCTATTACCACGAACAAAATCAATTCATAAACTCAAATTTTAAAACAAAGATTTTGGTGAAGGATTATAAGGAAAACTAAGTATTACTTTTCGAGTTCTTGAATCTGATCACGAGTATGACGATGCTTCTGTCTCCTACGTGAAGACGATGAAGAACCAAGATGGATTTCTTGTTCATCGCTAGATGCGACTTCCAAGATCTCATTCGTGCCATAACCGGTTTCACGTGCTTCTTCTGTAGCCCTTTGATTAGCGTTTCCTTCAGAGCTCTCGCATACCAAATTGAATTTCCCAGATCCCTCCATCTTTGGCTTCTGTGTGGAAAAATCATCATGATGGTAAACGAAAACCGAAGATACCAAAAGCAAATGCAAACTCATAAACAACAACAAAACAACCATTGTGAAAAGAAAAAGAAGGCAGCATGCAATATGGATAATGGGTGTGTATACACATGGTGAAACACTTGAGAAATATTGGGAGCATGTTGTTATATATATGAAGTAATAAGTATCCAACCATTCTGTCTTTAGGTTGCTCTCTTGAAACAAAAAACGGAAAACATCACTTTTTTTTAATTGTTTGGCATAAATTTTTTGCACTTTATGAAAACAGTACAATCTTTAGATTCACTTTATCATCGCCATTTATCAAAATCCCACATTAAATTTGTATATTTTTTGTGCTTCAGTTTCTTCTGTTCAATTTCTACAGCCCAAACCCACAAAAATAACAAAAACTGACAAGACTAACAAAACATAACATTATTTGCCACCTAAAACCATAGTATATAGAAAAGGCGGCGGGACTGATAGTTTGTCATTTGTGAACACAGAACCCATATAACCATATTTTGTGCCAAATGGGGTGTTGCAAGGAAGGGTAGTCTTTTTCAACTAAAAAATGAAATGGAAATGAAAAGTAACTTTTTTTGTCAAAAATAGTTTTTGGGTACCTCATTCCACGAAAGAAAAAATAAACACCTACTTCTTAGACAATAAATTCTGTTTTGTCTAAGAATGACAGAAAAAGATGGATAAGGTAAATAAACAAATAACAAATAAAAATAAAATACATCGTTTATACACACTACTGTCATGATTAGTTTGGTTTATATAAATGAAAATTGGCATTAACAATGGACAAAAATATCAATTAAAATGAACAATTGGTTATATTGTTCTTTTATTCCAATTCTTCATAAAATTACCGCCTCGGATGGTGTCAGATAAAATTATATCTAAGAAAAGAAACTATTTACGTTTTTCAATGGTTCATCTTAAATAAACTTCTATGTATGTGTGTAGGTGTGTGTTTGACTTAGGGATGGCAAAAAAACCCGAACCCGACGGGGTAACCCGAAACCCGAGCAAAATAACCCGAGACCCGAAACCGAAAATTTAGGGTATAGGGTCGGGTTTGGGTCTCCTTGCCCCGACCCGACCCGATATATATATATATATATATATATATATATATATATATATATATATATATATATATATATATATATATATATATATATATATACATATAGAAGGAGGATCGTGTAGGAACCCAAAATCCGGTAAGAATCGTAAGGACAAATCTGGACATTTAATCATGAAAAATGGGTGGATAAGATTCAATGTGAATAAAATATGACATCTTAAAAGCTTGGGGGCTACTTGTATAAAAAATCAAAACTATTTGGTGGATAATACAAATTAATAAGGGTAATATGGTAATTGCAACGAGACCCCCACCAGATTGCGACACTTGTCGCTACATGGTTTGCTGGGTTTTTTTTATTCCCCCACTTAGTTTTTGGGCCATAACTTTTTTTTTTCTTTGTAAAAAAAATTCTAAAAAAATCAAAGTTCTTAAAATTTAATTCTCTACAAAACAAGAACAATCATGAAAAATTGAAAAAAAATATTTTTTTTATTTTTATTATTATAAAAAATCAAAAATTAAAAAAAAATCCAAAAATTATGAAAATTTAATGGATAATTGTAGATATTATATTAGTAATTTTGCAAAAAAAAAAAAAATTGAAAAAAAGGTTTGTTTCGTGTTCATTTTTATATTTTAAGTAAAAAAACACATCAAAATAGCAAAAAGATACATATGATCCAAAAATATTAAAACCAAAATATGTTTTATGATTCAAAACTTATGATCAAAGATGCAATATTCGTTATGATTCAAGATCCAAAAGTCGTTATGATCCAAAACGAGTTAAAAAAAACATATAACTACAAAATAATTTAAAACTTATGATCCAAGATGCAAAAAAACTATGATCCAAAAATACATGATCCAAAACTTTATAATTAAAAATATCATGATCCAAAATAATTAGATTAAAGATACGAAAAAAACGTTAAAATTAAGATTAAAAATATTAAAAATTAAAAAATATACATAAAAATGAAAAAAACAAAAAAAAATAAAAATCGAGTACTGTAGCATTAAAAAAATAAAAAATAATAATAATAAAAAATAATAAAATAATAATAAAATAAAAAATATAAAAATCTCAAAACCGAGTATAATCAAAAATAAAAAAATTGAAAAAAAAATAATTTAAAAAAAAATAAAAAAATAAAAAAACGAGAAAAAAACCCACTTAAATACTCGAGTTCGTATTTCGTTCCGTGGACGTGCGTCGCACGTGATTGCATCACGTCGAAGGAAGACGTTTTGACGTTATTGCCCTTATGAGAATGATTGGACGAGAAAAGTCATCGCGGTCCTACTGGATCCTAACCCTATATATATATATATATATATATATATATATATATATATATATATATATATATATATATATATATATATATATATATATATATATATATATATATATATATATATATATATATATATATATATATATATAATATTTATATTCAATGACCCGTACCCGACCCGAAAATCCGATAGGGCATCGCCCCGAACCCGACCCGAAACTTTTGGGATCGAGTATGTGTCTCCCCTCCCCGACCCGAACCCGACCCGTTGTCTTTCCTAGTTTGACTTCACACACACACATGTCCCATCAAAAGGGTTTTTTTGGCAACACCCTTTTCAATCCAACACTAAATACCCGTTGATATATCTTCGTAGATAAGATAGATTTGAAACGTTATAAATAAATAATAAGACTTTTATTTTAATTTAAAAACTCTAAGGGGTTGTTTGTTTTTTCTCAAAAAATCTTTTTCCTCTAAAACATCTACGGGAGGGTAGATGTTTTTCAAAAAGTTTGTTTGTTTTCTAAAAGACAAAAGATCTAAAAAAGTTTTTTTTTCACCTCTTTTTCAAAAGACATATTTTTTAGCTTTTTGAACATCTTTCCGAAACTTTTCAACTACACTTCACCTCATCTCATCCTAACCCCACCCCACCCTACACACCCTACCCCCATGTCCGCCCACCCACCCCTACCTCCACCCCCACCCTCACCCACCCCACCTTTACCCATACCACCAACCCCCACCTACCAAACCCAACCCACCCACCCACCACTACCTACCTACCCACTCCCATCCCACCCGGATTTATTTAACTAAAATTGATGTTAGAATGAATGATTCCGAAAAAACATTAAAAACAAACAATTTTTTGTATGAAGAGCGAAGACATGGAAAATGACTTTTGGTCAACATCTTCTTCCGCAGACATGGAAAAAGACAAAAGACATTTTACTTCTTAAAAAAAGCACCACTTAACTGTTAGGTGGGATAAGATACCTAAAGCAAGACATTATAATACATTTAAAAAATTTTAAATGTTTTTTTATCTCTCCATATATATACAACAAGACTAGTTACATTTCATAAGAACTTTTGTACATCTTAGCCAAGAATTAATTATGTAATCACTTTAAACAAGTAAATAATAGTAAATTTAAAACAAAAATCTTAAAACGAATATATTCATAGTTTGTAATCTAAATACAATCAAGAAGTACTTTGATTATACAAAATCATTTCCATAGAAGTTCAAACTCTCACCATTTTCTTATTGGAATCCCTAGTGTAACATAACAAACATTAAAGTTCATAAAAGTATATTCATACCTGGTTTTTGTAAGCTTAATGCGATAAAAAAAAAAAAAAAAAAAAAAAAAAGGTGACTAGACGTAGAAAATCATCTAAATTGAGGTTAGAAATTATACATTGCATCTTCTAAATCGGGACTTCAATTTAGTAATGAACAAATGCATTTAAAAAATAATGCAAAACTATAAACTGAATAAAACACAAAGGTGTTTGATGGAGTTGGTTTGAATATTGAAATCAACTTACAGTAACACAAGAAAGTGAAAGAATATAGTTGTCTTTTTACTCCAAAAACCTTTTTAACCAAAGACACCTTGGATGAGTGCATAGAAATAGGAGACATATATATAGAAGAAAGATGGGGAAAGACTAAGAAAGTGATTTTTTTTTAATTTAATTAAGGTGCAAAAAGAAATACCAAGAGGTCTAATCTTATTTTTAAAATCATATATTGCCATGAGAATAAACTTGGTTTTTTTTTTCTATAAATTCTGAAATAGGGTTATTTTTATGTAATCCATACAATAAATTAGTTGGAAAACTTTTTGTTTAACCAAAATACATTTAAAATATGTCCTTTTATTATAAATTGCATATTTGGAAGAAAGAAAAAAGTAATTATATTTCAAAAAGGAAATGCTATGAATGTTGGATTACGAGACGATATCTGCTTTTATTGATAAAATTTAAAAAACAGAGCATATAGTAAAGTAATAACTGGATTCATAGAACATATATACCATATATTCTCTAATACAAAAATAAGACAACATTCGGTATATATGTATTTATCAGTTATTCAAACAAAATTTATATATATATATATATATATATATATATATATATATATATATATATATATATATATATATATATATATATATATATATATATATATATATATATATATATATATATATATATATATATATATATATATAGGGGCGGGATCAACATAGAACCACTTTTTATCCATAGAACCATAGAACCACATGTTCAGTACTGAACATGCACTATGTTCAGTACCGAACATACATATGTTCAGAGCTGAACATACGTATATGTTCATTAGTGAACATATATAATATATGTTCATTAATGAACATATACGTATGTTCAGCTCTGAACATATGTATGTTCGGTGCTGAACATATGTATGTTCGGTACTGAACATAGTGGTTCTATGGTTTTATGGTTCTATGTCTAATTTTGGTTCTATGTTGATCCCACCCCTATATATATATATATATATATATATATATATATATATATATATATATATATATATATATATATATATATATATATATATATATATATATATATATATATATATATATATATATATATATATATATATATATATATATATATATATATATATATATATATATATATATATATATATATATATATATATATATATAATTCTAGTATATTGATGTGCCTGCAATTTTGGTCTGTTTTTTTTTTTTTTAAATCCAATGTAGGATTTGTCGTAGTAGCCATCAAATGGATTGGATTGAATGCATGCAATTATTTATAATTCGGATAATCTTTTGTTGAGTCTTCAATGAAATTGTTGTAATGTTACATATGAAAAGCAATTAATTAAAGGGATATTGTTATAGTAACCTATCAAACTTTTCAGTTTGCATCTATTTGGTTCCTTAAGTTTTTTCTTTGCTGTCTAGGGGCTTAATGTTTATACAAACGAGTTTAATTGGTCACCCGGAGGTTACTGTAGCACAAGAATTTGCTACAGTACCCCACAACGTTTTGAAAATGCATCTAAATGGTTCCTGAACTTTTTCAGATTTATTCAGATTATATTCAGATTTTTTTTATTGTCTGGTTTTCGAAAACTTAAGCTCCTAAGAAGCAAGAAAATAACCTAAGGGACCAAATAGATGCAAAATGAAAAAGTTCGATAGGTTACTGTACCATTATCTCTTAATTAAAATCATAATTTATTAATTTAAAAATCTATTTATAGAGTAATGTATCGGATAAAACTAGCTAGTAAATATAAATAAGTAGACAATGGTAATATAATTAATCGATATAAAAGAATCTACTTTCATTGACTGTAATTAATTCGGCAAATAAACATATTGTCTATTTTCATAGACTGTAATTAATTCGGCAATTATACATATTTATAATTAATAGTTTTAATTTTGACAGTCTGGCCCGTTGATTTCTGTTAAGGTAATATTATTATTACTATTATTTTATATTGTTGTAAGATTGACTAGGAACTGCTATGCATTTTCTAATTTATTACATTCTAATTTTAATTTTTCTTGTTATCATTTTACCAAAAGGGTTTTCTAATTAAAATATAATACATTAAGTTTTTGTTAACTATTTCAATGTAAATTTTTTTTTAGAACTGACAATTTGGTCTCACATGAGGGTACTCAGTCCTGCAACCCAGTGCGGTTGGCAATTATCTATGGCGCAAGAACCTTTCCCCTCCACCTGTGAGATATATAGGAACGAGACAAACAAAAATAATAATAATTTCCTGATTTTATCATAATGATTAAATGTAATAATAATAATAATAATAATAATGTTAACAAAAATAATTAACTCTAAGTGACCCGAATAAATAGGAACGAGACAAACAAAAATAGGGGATGCCCAAAAGGCACGAATTAGCAAGGAGGTACAAAGGTAGTTTAAGAAAGATTGCCAAAATATAATATTTTACATGTACAATCATAAGAAATTTTATATGAAATTGTTTAAGCACATTTACGAAATGATATAGTCAGGTTTATTATATTATGAATCCGTAAGTACACATTCAGTAATTGGAAGAAAAGTTTATGTTGTAATAATATAGTAGGCAGATATTTAATTCTGAAGATAAAGTAACACAAAATTCAAAAATTGGCATGATATATCATGAGTAATTGTTAATTCGATTGACGATTGTATATGGTTGCAAATAATATAGTAGGCAGAGATTTAATTCTGAAGATAAAGTAACACAAAATTCAAAAATTGGCATGATATATCATGAGTAATTGTTAATTCGATTGACGATTGTATATGGTTGTAAATACACATGAAGTCGTTTTTAGTTTCTTAACATCATATTAAAAGTGTTGCAAGTTCATCATGACATGTGTATCGTAGAAGTTATTTAGCAATAATCGATCATTCAAAATCTACCTAAAGAACTATTTATATAAAAAGATACAGAAAATTGGTTACATAAGCATTTATTAATAAACAAAGTTCGTTAACCGTGGCAAGTGAAAGGAAACTGCATTTATCAAAGGGAAGTGATCCGTACACTACAGTTTTAGTCATACACAACAATTTAATGTATTTTATGCATAACGTACAACCCTTATAATGCATAAATTGTTGTGTATGGTCAAAAATTGTTGTGTACGGATCACTTCCCTTTATCAAAACATCCAATCTATGATAGCTTTGATCGTTATCAATGATCCAGGAAGTCAAGATTGTAAAGCAATCAGATGTTTTCGTTTTTTAAAAGATGCACCAATGTTAAAAATATAGGAAGACATTATAACATATAAAGAAGACATTTATACCTGAAAAATAGATAAGATCGAGTATTGAATCATAAAAAACCATGTAGGTTTGTTATAAATACTTGAACTCGTCATGCGGATCACAAAGGTATTTGATGATGCTTGTGACAACAAAATTGAAATTAGTTATACACTAAACGATCAAATGATATGAATTGGTCGACCGGTAACGAGACTCGCCAATATACATTTTTTTCATTTACGGATCAACATATATATAGCATTTTGTAGCGGAGCGGTCCCAATCTCCTGTGTACGAAGCACACCGTAACATAAAGAAAGCAATATGGTAACAAAATCTTTGTATTTTTGTCACATTTATTTTGACTTATCTAAATTATAATTGCATATCTTTTAACGGCGTAATTTTATAAAAAAAGCTAGTAAGACGTTAGAAAGAAGATTATAATGAAACTATAGCTAGCATAGGATTCTGGCAAACCCCGAGCCAATTGGGCTTCAACTTTATATTCCTATTAGACATCCAAAAGAAGATTGAGAAATAATAAAGTCATAAAAAACCCACTCTCTTTGGTTTTCGTTCCAAAAATCATCTAATTTTGAAACCTCTAAATACTCCAGCAAGTCGTGACGAGAACCGTGTCAAGAGCTTTTCTTTGAAGGTTCTTGACAAAAAGTTGTCCTTACAATGAAACAACCTCGCAATGCTAATTGGGACTGGCATGTAAAAATCCGACTGTAACACTGCAGTTTTGACAAGTAAGCATTTATTTATATATTGTTATTGTTATTAAAATATGGTTTGGATGAATAGCAGTGAGGGTACATTGTGTAGGGTGGGGGATTGGTGTGGATATAAAACTGAACTTATGTAGGAAAACTTGGAAAGAATTGCTTCTGATATATATACGAGACACGTAATCTGGGTGGTCGCAACGCGGCCATGAATGTATGATGCTAAGATAGAAATAAATCTGGAAGTAGGATGTCATAAGAGTTTACATTGTGTTGCAGTGGGGATAGAGACGCAGCATAATGTGACGTGACCTATCTGCCCACGCAACGCGATGATAGAGACCTAAAACAGATGCAGTGACTTAAGTCGATCAGTTTACCTTCTTCCACAATAAATCGTAAAATCAGAGCTAAGGGGCAAACTTTTTAATCTTTGTAAGCAATAATCAAATGCGAAGCATCAAGAATCACAGATTAAGCTTGGTTATCATCTTTTGAAAGTAAAATCTCCCTCTTATGAGAAGTGTTGATTACACTTGAATGGATTAAAGAGTTGCAAACCCTAATGGTTTGTGGTCATGATTGATTATGTATGTTTCTCATAATCGTTTTTCAAAATACATCTACATGTTTGACCTCAGTGGTAAAATTTTCAACAACTTATGCAAAATGGGAAAGTATTCAACAACTCATGAAAAATGCAGTTCTTTCTTCACAAGATGATTGATGGAGATGGGAAAATGATATGTCTAGAGTTTTTTCCATTGCGTCGACGAGGAAGGAACCAAATATAATTTTACAATGCTTATGATTAAAATGTTTATTATAATTAGTTTTCAAATTTGTTATTAATAGATTGCAATACTACATATAATCAGTTTAATTATAATTTTACATTACAAACATGTAGATGTATTTGTTTGCAAATAAGAATTCAAAATACATTTAGTTGGACACAAATATACTCTTTCCTCTTACGATTAATATGTTTCCCATATTTGGTTTTCAAATTTGCTATTGATAGATTGCAATATCGGATGTATATGTATATAATTGTAACATTGTATAAAGCACATCATAACATAAAGAAACAACATCTCAACAAAATCTTTGTATTTTTGTCATGTTTAGGTTGACTTATCAAATTGCAATTGTACGTTACAAACATGTAGATGTATTTATATGCAAATAAGAATACAAAATACATCTTGATTGTCAACTTGATATCTATTATCACACTTTGCTACATGATGACAAATTTGTTAAATTGAAGGGAATTGTTGACTTTTCTTGTTTGAAGGTGGAAACACGGAAACATCGTTCTTTTCATTTGGCCTATAGGTTATTAAAGATAAGTTTGGTTTTTCATATGGCAACCACAATAGTTGAAAGATATTTTTCTGTAATGAAACTCTTACAGATCAATTTGCATAATAGAATGACTAATGATTTTATGAATGATGCTTCAGTTTGTAGTGTAAAAAATGAAGCACTTATGGATATTAAGATCAGAAATATGATGAGCCGCTTTCAGAAATGAAAGAACGAAGAGGTCAACTTTAAAATGTAATCTCTAGTCTAATTTAACACTTTGTGATATTTAATGAAATGGTAATTTCTAATTTTCTTTAATCTTATTATATATTTTTTCTTACCACTGTCACAAATCCGATTGTTTAAGTTCTTTTAAATATCTAAGAGTGAAAATCGTCCGCAGTCTTCACTAAGTCTTCCAATCTGAATACACGTCAAAATAAATGTTAGGCTTGGACAAGATAGTGAGTATTATCGGGTCCAACACTTAATGTATCCAAGGAGTTCGAACTTTCCTTAAAAAAATTTAACCCCAAAACCTATTCCAAAACATCATAAAATTGTCATAAAAATCATACGGGGAAAAAAAGAATTTAAAGTTAACATTGTAAACATCAATCAAAACAAACACCAAAAATCATCATAAGCTAATGCACTGCTTAATACTTCTAAATCACAACTAATGGTAATCTCAAGTCAAACATCTCAGTATGATGTCTAAATTAGGCTATAGTTTAGCAGTCAAAACATTCACTACAAAGTGCTATCCTAAGGACCATAGTAAAGTTAACACAAAGCAGACTTTACACCATTATCCCTATTAACTAGGTACAAGTAAGATATCACATATGTACCACATGAAGGTTGTTGGAACACGATAATAGAATAACAACGCAGCTGAAACAAAAACAAAAGATCGTATTCCACCACGGATCACAAAATCATGCGCCTTTTGGAACTATAAACTAAAAGAATGATCAAGGATTACCTTTTTATTATATATCTATGAAATCTAGGATGAAAAATGGCCCAAACCAGAACCCCTCTAATATAGTCGCACTTAATACAATGATCCAGTGCCTATTGAAGTAGATTAGCATGTTGCTTGCAGAACAAGCAACCAATCTTTAGGATTTATGAAGAAATCAAATTAGGAGAGAGGGGGAGGGGAAAGGGCACGAAATTTATAGGGTGTCTATTCCTTTTTCGATAACTTATGATGGGTATTTATGATACCCATCATCCCTATGTTATCCCCTTATAGATAAAGCTATTTGAAATTCAAACTGTTGATAATTTCACTTAAGCCTTTTATACACTTCTAGTTTCTAATTAATATACATTTACTTTGATATATTAATAAACTTAGCCTCTCATATCTATTTCAAGTTTATAATAAATATACCTTTACTTTGATATATTAATAAACTTAGTCCCTCATGTCTATTTCAATCTCTTTTAGCTAAATCATCACTTGCATGCAACCCAAAAGGACCCTGTTATATATAGTAATATCACCAACTTGTTGTGACCATGAGCATATAACCAACAAAGGTTTGCTATCCCAACATGCAAGTGAGGCATGCTTAGAATATTTTCAGATATTCAAAACAAACAAATTGGGTACCCGATTCCAAATTTCACACAAGTCATAATCTCATCCTAATTAAATACACAAGTTCATAATAAAAATCAAGTGCAAAACATCATAATTGTCTCCATTTTAAGTAAAGATCACTCGAAAATACTTTTCATGAATGTACACATAATACAAGTAGTATCTATATAGCATAAATAGATGATATCATATAAGCATAGTTGAAGTCATCAAAATAAAGTAAGAACATGTATTATTGGGCAATAACTCACTCAACTAGTTGAAAAAACTTTATGTCATTTCCCATGTTGTTTGGACACCTAATTGTCACCTAATGTTATAAAAAATTCAAGTAATTAATGACTAAATTCATTTTGAATACTTAGACTATAGTTATATTCCAAAATACACATTTTACATCATATTAAAGCTTATGAAAGGTATTAGAAGAAACCAAGGGACAACTAGACAAAAAAAATGTTTCTACATCCAAGGATACACTCGGTCAAGTTGATTTCTGCCTAAAAATCCGCTTGGCCGAGTGGACCATCGTACCTACACATTTACAAGTTTTAATCACTTTTAAGATCCAAAGACATGTCTAAATCACTTCTAATTCCTTCCATTCAACTTCTAATGACTTAGGTTATTATATAACATTTAAATACTTGATAAAAACACTAACTAACGTTTCAAATACCATCATTAACATGATTTATTCATCCACATGATATGATTTATTCTACATCCCAGGATACACTCGGTCAAGTTGATTTCTGCCTAAAAATCCGCTTGGCCGAGTGGACCATCGTACCTACACATTTACAAGTTTTAATCACTTTTAAGATCCAAAGACATGTCTAAATCACTTCTAATTCCTTCCATTCAACTTCTAATGACTTAGGTTATTATATAACATTTAAATACTTGATAAAAACACTAACTAACGTTTCAAATACCATCATTAACATGATTTATTCATCCACATGATAAATCATCATCCTAAAACCTAACTCCAAACCATATTTAGACATTAAACACATTGATAAACCATCAATTAAGGAGTTAACGAGAGAGTTTTTCAATGATGAAATACAAAAACTCTATTATAACTTCAAGCACCACTATAGATCCAATTCAAGGTTTCAATGTTATGATTTGGACTTCGAATCCATACGTTTACATCCAAACCACATCATTAACCTATTATAGTGCATGAATTTGAATTCCAAAAACTCTAGTGATGTTTTCATGTTGTTAGGGAAAAACCTCCATGAAAGCTCTATGAACTCAAATTTATTATTGGAATGAGACTACATCACTAGAATTGTGTTCTAAACACAAAACAAATTCTAACACTAGCTTTGAATTAAACAACGAATTAACCACTAGAATTCAAATTTGAGAAATTTGATCTAAACTAGAAGATGATTTAGGAAGATGAACGAGAAATTGATACATGACTCTAAATCTCATAAGGATTTCATTTCCAATCTATGATTAACCTTCTCTCAAGATACTATAACAAAACGGCACTTTGAACTAATATATAAGCTTCTTTTCCAGCTCCCATTCTTAAAAGTGGCGGTTTATTTCAAGAGTTTACCAATTTTGCAGTTCTAGACCTTTAGTCCATTAGGTTCTATATCTTCATATTTTACCCTAAGTTAAGGCCAAACATAACATATAACTTATATATTACTAATTCCAGCCTTATTTAGTTAAATACTTAACATTTTAGTCCTAAATCTAGTATAATCAAGGTTAAACCCAGGTTTTCGAATTTAGCAAGTTCAGTCCCTCGAGCTTAGATCTATTTAACCCTTAATTAACCTTCCAATTAATATAGGCCTTGAAGTGTTAGCATCTTAACAATTTTGGTCCACATTCTAATTGACTAAATTAAATCATGGTTATGCCAAGGTTTCCCAAACTTGAAAAAATAGTCTATCAACATTTAGATTTTGACTTAAGTCCACTAATATCATCAAGGTAACATTTCTAGTCTTATAACTTCTAAATGAACTTTAATTTATTAAATTCTCTATAACTTAAGTTCATAAATAGTTAAATAAAATTAATCAACTGAAATTCCTTAATTTCCAATCTTAGAGTTAAAATATCATATTTCAATTAATAATTAGTATTTAAGTTATACATTTAGATACTTTCTATATTAATTACTTTAGATCTTTATATCCATTGTTTTATTTCTTTAATTATGTTTATTTTATTTAACTCAAATTATTTTATTAATTTACTTTTTCTAAATAATTTCTCCTAAATGGTAAAACTTTTGGCCCCAAAATATAAGTGTTATAGTTACCTAGCCCTTAGGGTGATTTTATCCACATAATCACAACGAAAGAATAAATGTAGTATCAACCTAGCTCGTTTCCTCACATCATGAATTCAACTTAAACAGCTACATGACGCAATTGTTTTTTAAATTTTGGTCCTTCTTATTTGGTGCTTTATGTTTCCATTATATAGGTAGATTCTCATCTAGTCTAAAGTTCTGAATAATCATCTTACTCAAATCACTTCATCAATTATATTCCTACATTTTACCCTTTGCTCCCGAATTAGATCCTTTTTTTAATTGGATCATGAGGCACCATATCTCTAGTGATTAGATCTAGTAAATATATAAACTATAATTACTAGTTGACCATCAGTAATAGCATATCTTTATTTTACTCTATTTTAGATATAATTTGCATTCATCATGGAAAACTTACCTTAAAATATATGTTTGGTCTACATGAATATTTCTCTAAATCTAATTCGGTACAAATTTTAGGATTCTTTCCCTAATAGGTATTTCTTGATAGACTAAATCACTTGGTTCATAAAATTTAAGTATGCAAACAATGCATTCGTAGAAATAACATCATTGACAAAACACCCAATCATAGTTTTAAAATTGGTTGAGGCGTATGTCTCGAGGCCAGGTGGTAGGAAACACATAAGAGGTGGCACCTCAAGTGGTCTAATTGGGGCGAACTCCTCAAATGAAAGAGTTAATAGGTGTCGTGTCTTACCTGTTGTATATGTACACGAGCAGATTTATGCTATTTTTGTTGAATTATTCTTTGATTTTTATTACTTTTTGGCTCTTTTTTTAACTTTTTACTATCTAGATAAAGATAATACGTGAGATTTGAGATTTATTTGACCTAATCAAAACTACAACTTCTTTTTACTTTTTGGCTTTTTTAAAACTTTTTTTTTTTAACTTTTTACTATCTACGGGTTAAGGCCAAAGGTAAAGCTTATCATTTCGTTTATTCTTAGTTCTTCCCTTTTTTACTTATGATATTACCCCACAATCTTTTTAGTTCTTCCTTTTCTTCCAGAAAATTTTTATTGTCTTTATAAGGTGTTGCGGGTTTTTTATGCATTTATTATTTCTTTTTATGAATTTATTATATCCTTTATGTTGCTTTATTTACGTATTTATGTGGTGTGGTTTTGAGTGTGCTGCATTTATGATATTTGGATATAATTTTTAATTGATATTTAGACTTTTATGATAATGGTATTAGTTATGAAACTCTAGGTTTAATATAACATTTTGTGTTTTTTATGAGATATAATATTTTCTGATTATTGTTTAATCCGCCTTGAGCTTATGCCTCACAAGGCAAAGGGAAAACGCCTCTAAACATGATTCCGTGCTTTTAAACATTGGTGATCACTTAGAATTTAAACACTCCAAAATGGAGTGGATCTCAGGCTCAAATCTCACAAGCTTCAAATATTTCCAAATGATCCATGTTCCAATAAATATGAAACTTTAACAATGTGAAACCCATTTCTCCAAGGTTTCAACCACATTGAAGCCCAAGTTGACAAAGAAAATCTATTGTATAAGCATAAGATGTATGAACCGCTTAAAAAGTTGCTCGATTTAGCTAAATTCCTATTTAGCTATTTATCTGGTTTGGAATGTGAAGATGGAAGACGAGAGGTTTCTAAGTGGTGATTGTTGTGAAAACGTAACGGGAAATGGCGGAATTTTGGTATGAGAACCACAATTTTGAATTTCATAACGGGGCCTACTGTGCAATTTGTAGTCATTTGAATACTTTTCAAAGAAAAGTTGTCATCTTGTTAAAAGAGTTCCCCAAATATGATTATCTGTCTTTGTTTTTTCACTATATGAATGGTGAACCATAATTAATTAAAGGTAGATTGTAAAAACAAGTTTTGCAAGATGGATTTTATTTATATATTTAAATTAGATGATGAATAAGTTATTGTTTCCAACATCAAAAACCCAAAATCCAAATACAAACCGAGCACAAAACAGTGCAATAATGCATCAATTGCTACCCACTGGTTTTGTTATGAACCACATCTGTCATTTAACCAAGCTAAACTAAAACACAGAGAGAGTTGACTCGTTGACCATGTCGGTGGTTGTCGATATCTCAATTCCCAGCCATATAGATATCATGGGGAGATGTTGCAGCAGTCATTGGAAAGAACCTGATGGCAAACGTGCAAGGCAAAGGAGGAATCATGTACTTGTCATGAACACAAGGGGACCAACTGTCGTCACCACCTATACCCATATGCTTGTGGTCAAGATGTACCTGCGTATCGACCAATAAAAGCAACTTTGTTAACCAATGGCCCGTACTATGACCAAAAGATGCGATAATTTACCGATAACCTGTTTTAAGTGGTTGAAACGTGGTCACATAATCAATGTCAGTTGCATAAAATGGTTAAAAGTGAAACAGTGCTTGCATAAATTACCATTTAGGTAAAACATTGTTGCTTAAATAAGCATTTAACCAGTGCCACGTCAGGTGATGTGGTAACATGTTCCGGTATCTTTTTTTTTTTTTTTTTTTTTTTTTTTTTTTTTTAATAAAATTTGCCAGAGGTACCGTCCTCTTTACCCAAAAAAAAAAAACATGTTCCGGTACAGTGTTGCATATTTTTGTCATAGAACGAAACTTGGTTGCATATTTTATCTATAAAACCACTTTGTTGCATAAATTTAGAAGGTGAAACGTTGTTGCATACGCATTAAACCCGATCTTAAATACATATATGTAGATGTGTATGTGTGTATGTATGCAAGCAAAAAGTTACCTCAATGTCATCTCCCTTAACAAGTTCCTCATTGTGTGTTGCACGATGAAGCTCCGCTGTGCTATAATAACTCACATTCAACTGCATAGGTGGAGAGTCGCTAAAGATGGAAGCATAGATGCCGGAACCTTGATTGTTTTGGAATGTGACCCATCTAACATCTGCCCGGCCCGAGCATTCTCCAGGAGCTATGTAAGGAACATGCATTTCATCGACCTTCTTCTCATATACCCCCACATGAGCAGCAGCCTTACGATCTGGATAACATTCAAACGGCCCTCTGCCGTACCATTTAACATTATTTATGGATTTTTCTATATGGAATTCAACCCCGACACGTGGCAAAGGTGGAAGATCTGATCGTGGGTTTACATTGCAAACCAATACGACGTCTCCTGAACCATGGAACGAGTATTTCATGTCAACTTTGAAAAGATCGTTTGATCCTTCTGAGCCACCATGATATACGGCGTTTACTTCAAGAAGATGATCTGAGATCTTTTTAACTGTTGAGTTTTCTTTATTGAAACAAATATTATCCAAATTAGCCGCTTTCCATTTAGAGAAATAACTACTGGCTTCTCCTCCTTTGTCATTGTCGGTGGGGGCGCGCCAGAAGCATGGTGTTACACCTTTAAGCATCACCGGAACTCCTTCAACCTGTCGTTTAAAATAATTAGTTAAAAAGTTAAACGAATTTGCATGGAGTGATGGACATATAATGTAGAAGAAGTAATTACCATCCAGCTCTCTATGGCACCAGACTGAGTGTTGAAAGTTATCTCTGAGACATTCTGGTGGATGATAAGTTTATTGTCTACGGTTTTCCAACTCAACGCGATTTCTTTCGTCTTCGGGACCTTCAAGTCCAATAAGAGAGTGTAAGGTGCTATTTCTTTTTATCTTAAAGGACCTACTTGGGACATGACTTTGTGTATGTTTCTTTATGACTTAATGGGTAAACCAAAAGCTAAAATGGTCCCATTCAGTCTAAGAAAGAAACAGTCTTTGTTCAGACAATACTTTCTCCGGATAGACGCCATTTATCATCCATTCAGCACTTTATCCATAGAACAATTAATCGATGAATGAAGAAACAAGCCCTTAACCCTTAATTGGTTAAGCTATATATGGATTTTCCTTTTAATCTAATGCATACAGAACAGCTTAATAGAGAATGTATGGGAAGATGCTTTTCCCATAAATCCCAACTTTTAACAAATTTTCCCTCGTTTTCTATTCCTTCCACTTCCTCGAGTGTGCCAACAAATTCTCTAAATAAATTTTAAGCACCATTTGTCCACAATGCATAGTTCAATGGGATGGTTGAATGAGGTGGAATGTCTAGTTGGCATTCAATGGATTAAACTCCACCATAGTGAGATGCCACGTTGGCGTTCAATGGATATGGAATTCAATGGCCATTGAATTGTTCAATGGGGAAAGGAAACCTATTAAAATTTTTAAATATGTTCTATTGAACTTTTGTAGGGTTCAATGCATTGAAGGAAAAAAATTGTAAAGTTACATGAAAAGTGGAATGATAATATGGTAATCCATTAAACTCTATAGAGTTCATTGCATGGTGAATGCCCTTTAAGATCTCTAAACAAGATTTCAAGAACAAGCATACCATTATCAACAATCGTATGTGAGACAAGAGGCTTGTTGGGAGAAAACTTACATGGGAGATGGATTCTTTCTTCATAGGTAACTCGAATTGTTGAGATGAGACGATATGACCAGATTGAAGCCACTGTGTGGGCCGCGAAAGCTTTGCAGTTATAGTCAAAAAGGTTTCAGCACAAGAGGATGAGGTCCACGATGCATACCACGGGCCGGACTCCCATTTGATATCATAACTACTTTGGGAATCTAATGTTGGTAGACCAAGAATTCCATAATTAAGTTTACATCCATCACCTTCAATCACCCAATTAAACTCTAGATCTTCTGTTGTTTGAAAGAAATTGGTGTTTGTAATCTATGAACCAAGAATGCAAGATCAAGTTCAACATTTTCTTTACAAATAGCACAAATAGACAAGATGCACAACATGTCATACCGAGACTAGCTGTTTTCACGAAAATGATACAGACAAATAAGTAAGAGAAGTGATGATACCTTAATCACGCCATTGGTGAACGAAATTTTAATTGGCTGATAGCAATACTTGACCTCTGAAAACAAATAAACAAAGGAATCGCATCATAATTGGCCTCAACCAAACATTTTTTATACAAGGTCTCTACCAAAACATAAAAGGAAAGACCTCAATGCACCAAAACTTTAAGCAAAAAGTTATAGTAATTACCTTGTAGAGCAGGATGAGGAGTTCGATCCGGCCATACCAGACCATTTATGCAGAAATTTAAGTCATTTGGGGTATCTCCATAGTCACCACCATATGCCCAGTACTTGCTACCATCTGCACTTCTCTTAAGTAGACCCTGGTCAACCCAATCCCAAATAAACCCTCCTTGCAAACCGAATGTGCTATCAATTGCTTCCCAGTATGAATGAATGTTACCATTGCTATTACCCATGGCATGTGAATACCTACAATTTTAATCAAATCAATGTAAGTAAACACAATGGTAAACAATAAAAAGAAAGTACAAGAATTTTTTTTCATCGTTGTACATAGTACAGATCGGATGAACGTACTCGCACAAGATTAGAGGTCTTGTTTCATGTGGATCATTTGCTATCTTAACACAATCCCAAATACGCATGTACATAGGACATATGATGTCTGTTGACGGGGTCCTCGACCTTCCACCTTCATAGTGTACAACTCTTGATGGATCCTTCCCGCGAATCCACCCTGAAATCCATGATTTTGTATCAATATAAAGCGAAAGATAAGTTTGATATAAAACGATTTTAATCATACCAGCGAGAGCAGCATGATTTGGTCCATAGCTTGCTTCGTTTCCCAAAGACCAAGAAATAATGCAGGCATGGTTTTTGTCCCTTTCCACCATGCCAATAACACGATCCATCATAGATATAGCCCAACTCGGTTCCTGTGTTGGATGCTTGAAATCCCGAGAAAGATCAAAACCGTGTGTCTCAATATTGGCCTCATCTATCATGTACATTCCAAACAAGTCGCACAATTCATACCATCTTTGATGTTGAGGATAATGGCTGTTTCTAACAGCATTGATGTTATGTTCTTTCATTAATACCAAGTCCTACAAGTAACCAAAATTCCGCTTAAAATCTTTTTCAAGAAAACAAGAAATGTTAAAAAGAATTAAATGATTTTGACGTCTCACCTTAACCATGCAAGATTCGATGTTTGTCTTTCCTATACGTGGATGGTGTTCATGTCTATTTACGCCTCTTATTATAACTGGATGCCCATTAACAAGTAACTGTTTTGGAGCTTTTGAAATTTGCCGTATGCCCACTTGACATGATTCACAGTCGATAATCTTGCCTGATGAATCTTTCAGGGTGACAACTAAAGTATAAAGATTTGGCTGCCAAAAAATCCAAATTTATCAGAATGGAGAGATTAAAAATAAAAATAATATCTGGTTGAGAGACAAGATTTCTCACTTGCTCTGCAGACCAAAGCTTGGGATTTTTCAGTTTTCCTGCTAGATGGTACCCATGAAAACCTAAAGGAAAATGAGGGGGGGTTTGAAGCTCTAAACTGGCCACATTGGTCAATAGCAGATTGGTACTCTCATTGGTATTGATATCAAACAGTGTGGCTTCAATTTTGACATCTGTAATGCCATTGACCTCCGTTGGCTTATCAAGTATTACTTCAACCTAAGAGTATAAAATATATGAATTCCATCATCATACCATTCTTCAGATTTTAAAAATTCAAGAAATGAAGCCAAAAACCAGTAGGGAAGGTGTACCTCTAAATCTGCATAGTCACAACTTTCAGCAAGATTCGATCTGAAGAAATAGTCTGCAATGAATACCTGAACACATGTACAACATATTAAACAGTGTTCAAAGCTAAAGAACGTTATCTCATGTAAGAAAAGTGAGAAACCTTTGGCTTGGCTAACAAAAGCACATCTCTATGGATGCCGGACAACCACCAATGATCTTGATCTTCAAGATAAGAACCATCACTCCATCTGTATACTTGTACGGCTACAACATTCTTCTTGTCTGATCCAAACTCATGACAGAACTCGGTGATTTCGAATTCAGCAGGTAGTCTACTATCCTGACTGACCAAACAACAAAACCAATAAAGCTTGTGAATATGTGTATGTTATCAGAGGAAATCTATCGGTAACAAAGACGAGAAATAAATCTTGTGAGACAAGGTAGACACTAGCAGACTAAGGTGTTGTTTCTTTTTTACTTAATAGACTAGATGAGAACATGACTTAGTGCCTATTGGAGGGTAAAATGGTCATTTTCTTTCATTTAGACAGTTCATTCAGTCTAAAAAGGTAGACTTGAGTCATTTTACCATACAACACTTTTTCCAGACAGACATCATTTATCCATTCAGCACTTAATGAGGAACAAAAGAAACCGTCCTTCATCCAACAAGCTAAATATGGGTTTTTATTAATTGACTTAATGCGGAGATAACTATTAGATAGATAAAAGTTAGGGATATGAGCTTTTCTCATTAAGTTATACCTTTTAACAAATTTGTCCTTATTTATTTTTCCCTTCAATTTCCCCAAGTGTGCCGCCATTTTCATAAATTATTTTAAACATCATTTGTCCGGACAACACTCAATGTGAAGAAAAAGAAACATGACTTAACTCATTACAACTTAATTAAAGAGCATGCAAGACAAAACCTGTATCCAACTAGAGCCCCATTGATCCAGACATGGAAAGCAGAATCAACCGCTTCAAAGTGCAATAATATCCGTCGACCTGCCATATACTAATCAAGTCATAAAGATTGCACTTCTATAAGAAAATTCATAATTTATCTCCCTAATCCAGGAAAGTTTGAGAACATACATCAACCATCAATATTTTGTAATTTTGACAACAGTCAAATAGGTAAAGCGTTCAAATCCAGTTCATACCTTCCCAGTCTTTTGGAAGGTGAAAATATGTCCTGTAACAGCCAGTGGGGTTGTCCTCGGGAACATGGGGTGGATCAAGTGGAAATGGATATATTATGTTCGTATATATTGGTATATCAAACCCATGCATCTGCCAATTGGATGGTACTGTTCAAAAACAAAAAGTAAGATAGACTGTTAAAAAAAAAAAGACAATTGACTAGCAATATAATAGTTAGGATAAAATGGTTGAGATGATGATAACCCACCTGGTATTTTTTCCCATGTAGAATCTTGAAAATCTTTATCATGAAAATTGGAAGGAACAGTGGTAGGACTTTGAGCAAGGAAGAACTTCCAATAACCAGATAATGACTTAACAAAAGGCAAATCTTGAACCCAATATTTGGCACATTCAATTGATCCAGAAACAGCATCATCATCCCAAACTGCTGATTTTGATACAAGAACATCCACTTTGTTTCGTTCATACCAGTATCTTAAAGAACCTACAAATGTAGAAAAAATTCGATTTTTTGTTAATGATGAGGACCACTTGATTGCTGATGTCAAAATCGAAGTTCATAACTAAACACAAACCGATTCAGACTATTCACAAAAAACCTAATAATGAAAAGTCAACGTTTTCTCAAGAACCTCACCTTCCACGGATTCATGGCAATGGAGCGAAACATGAGAATCCCTTTTCCTCCACTTAATGAACGAAGGATCTTCCCATACCTTATAATCACCATTACTTGCAGTCACAGTTAACTTATTACTCACGGCCATTGTAGCAGACGAAGCCATCATCCTTAATATTACCCAGAAATCAAATCCAGATTAGGCGGAAAGAAAATGTCAGATTCGAAGAAAGACACAACTTTCTGATCATCACGATAGCACTTTCAATCGAAAATTGAGAAAAAATAAGTAAAAGTTGAGAGGAAAAGGGTGCATACCAGTTTGGGTAATGGCGGAAGTGGGCAGTGTGATAAGTATGAATGGTGTAAACCCCAAATTGGTGTTATAAATGATTACGAAAAAATCCAACCGAAGCTGTTATTTAGATTCTGCAAGCAGTAGAGAGAGACTCCTTAATGGTTCTTGTTTGCCACGTCATTTGATATTTATCCTTCCTCGGATCTTCTTGACATAAATTATCATGGTATTTTATATTTTGAATTTTGTTATTATATCTTAATAAATTATATTTTTAGTTTTTATAGTTTTTAAGTGGGAGGAATTATATTTTTAATATCTGTATTTTTTTAATTTTGGGGGAACAATGAATTATATTTTAGTTTTTTTTAGTTTTTAATTTGTAGAAAATAATTGAATTATATTTTTTATCCTTGTGTTTTTTGAAAAATGTGTGGTCCTTATAATTTATAATTGTATTTTCGGCCAAAATTTTGAAACTTTTAAGAGAAGACTAAATTACAATTTTGGTCCTTATGGTTTTCATTGTTCTATATTTTAGGTTGAAAATTTTACATACATTGTCACTATAATTGACAAAAATTACATATGGCTCCCACCATCAGCTTGCTTCTTTTGGTAAATGTCTCTAAAATCATTGTTTTATCTAAAATTTTAGAAAAAATGACTAAAATAGCCTAATCTCTTAGGGGTTTGCCTCAAAATAGCCAAAAAATCGGGTCCTGTCTCAAAATAACCAAGGAAAACGCAGGCCGCAGGGGGCGGCTGCGTTTTCCTCCTTCGAGCTGCGTTTTCATCTTTTGGGCAGCCAAAGGGCTGCGTTTTGCTCAAATGGGCTGCGTTTTTGGCATAGTGGGCTGCGTTTTCATTGGTTACCCACCTCTCAGCCCAGGTATATAAACCCCAAAAAAAAACCGACAAATTTTTCGATCCCGTAAACGACAAACGCTCTGAAATGGCTTCGCAAGATTTCTCCTTGTGGAAACAGGTACGTGTCAAATGTCATGTTTTTTTTATGTATTAGTTATCGATTTAGTTGTTAGATTATTTGATCGTACAAAATATTATGCACAATGTACAAGTTTTATATGCACAAAAACCTGGGTTTATGAGTTTTCCAGAGGAAAACGCAGACAAGGGAGAGCAAAACGCAGAGAAGGCGAGGAAAACGCAGATAATGGGCTTATCTGCGCAATCCTCTGCGTTTTGCTCAGAGGAAAACGCAGCTAAGGGACATTATCTGCGTTTTCCTCAGAGGAAAACGCAGAAAAGGCCCTTAGCTGCGTTTTCCTCTGAGCAAAACGCAGAGGATGCCCGGTAGCTGCTATGTGGTCGTTTTTTTTCCCGAAAACCTTAATGATTCACACTAACGTTGTTTTTACCGACATTTACAGCATGCTGATAAGACAACGCCACCGGAAATTAATTTGAAAGGCACGGGAAATAAGATACGGGAGGTGGTAGATCGTCTAACACCACCGCAACGAGCAATATTCGCTACCACCGTATTCGCGCCTCATGGCGATGCTCCTGTTGCGAAAGGGGACCCGTTACTGTGCAGTTATAAGTTCATGCACGAGATCCAGCCCCAAAACGAAAACGACCGAAAGGGACAGTTTCATTTTTTACTGGGAAACCACTACCTCTCGTATGGAGCCGAAGAATTTTGTTTGATAACGGGATTAAAATTCGGTCGGGTTGCGGGATCTAGACGGTTAATGAAGAAGGTCCAATCAACATTTGTGGAACGCGTTTTCGGCGAGGGGATGAAACCTGCGGATTTGGAAACGGGTGATCTACACACTGTGATATTACAACCACGTTTTTGTCAACTATCTGACGAGGACGCCGTTAGGTGTGTATTGTTATACATTTTGTGTGCCGGTTACCTTTCAAAAGAGAAAAATGAAAAAGTAACCGTTGAATGGCTTTCGGTGGCGGAAAACTTTGACGATTTTAACAGGTAAATAAAATTTAATTTGTTTTATAAAAGAGTAATATTATAGATTAATTAAATTTAATAACATTTTTATGTCTATCAGATATCCTTGGGGGACTCAGATATGGCAACATGAATATACACAGTTAAATAAAATATACACCAAGATCGAAGATCACGAGAAATTGTCGGCTCCCCGAAAAGCAGTAAGGATGTCTGTTTCAGGTTATTCATATCCGTTTAAGGTAATTCGTTTCAGGTTATTCATATCCATTTATAATTTCAAATTTTTTATGAAAGTTTGATATAATTTTAATATTTTGTCATAGATTTGGATATGGGAAACCATACCGGCTCTCGAAGGTATATTTTGCCGACAGATAAATGAAAATATTCCCAGATTTGCAAGGTGGCAGCAAATAAAGAAGATGTCTGCAGAGCAAGTAAAAACTATTTACAAAATGACAATGGTTAGTTTACATTTATAAATACAGATCTCTTATATATATATATATATATATATATATATATATATATATATATATATATATATATATATATATATATATATATATATATATATATATATATATATATATATATATATATATATATATATATATATATATATATATATATATATATATATATATACTCCCTCCGTCCCAAAATGATAGTCCATTTTTCCTTTTTAGTTTGTCCCAAAATGTTAGTCCATTTCTAAATATAAATGACATCTTTACCAAAATACCCATAACTGTAATTGTAAGAGCCAACACATCTAGTGCCGGCATTAAATGCAAAGAAAGGGTAAAACAGTCATTTTGTGGGAAAAAGTAATATGCATTTAATATTTTCTTAATATGTGTGTTTTTTTGTCTGTGGACTATCATTTTGGGACGGAGGGAGTATATATATATATATATATATATATATATATATATATATATATATATATATATATATATATATATATATATATATATATATATATATATATATATATATATATATATATATATATATATATATATATATATATATATATATATATATATATATATATATATATATATATAGAGCTAGGTTATAATAAGAATGACAATTATTGTGTTACCCTGTAACCAAATCCTGGCCATCAGATTTCATTCTCGTAACAATGAAAAAACACATTCTTAACAGAATAAGTTTTTGACAGAATAAGTTCTTACCATTCTTAACAGAATGAACTAAATTTTGTACATTCTTAACAGAATGTGTTTTAAATGAGTGGTCCAGATTGAGTTTCAAGGTTACACAATACTTGTATAGATATATTTGATCCTAGCCCTATATATATATATATATATATATATATATATATATATATATATATATATATATATATATATATATATATATATATATATATATATATATATATATATATATATATATATATATATATATACTAGTTGTAAGACCCGTGTATTACACGGGATGATATAAAAATATATAAATTATGAATATGTAAACATTTATATTTAAAAAAAAATACTATCGTGGTCATTTTGTATAATTATCAACAACTATGTAAACAGAGTGAAAGAAAGTTAGATACTACTCAATACAAAACCTAAAAATAAACTAAGCAAAAGAAAGAAAGAAATAAGGATCGAAGAACACAAGCATCGGTAATTTTATCAAAAAAATTGAACCTAAAACACAAAGATATTAAACCTAGTGAAGCAAACAATATGATTTAGGGCTAAAAGTCATCTAGCCAATACATCAACCAAAACAAAATAAACCTGGTTCAAGCAAAACAAAACGATTTAGGTCAAAAAATTGAAAAATAGAACAAAAAATCGATCAGGTTCAAGTGTTAATAACTAAAGTAGAGAGAAAATTACAAGCCAATACATCAAGCAAAACAAAGCAATTTAATGCTTAGAATTTTCTGATTTCTATGAGTTCTCTTCTATATTTCCAAATTTCTCCGGGTT